>JALPQI010010242.1:0-41649 GCA_025490895.1 Thaumatotibia leucotreta | reverse complement strand
ATTGTGGGAATATACTCGGTAATTTCCGAGAATTTTCATGAGAATTTAAGAGTAAGTTCTTATTGAAAATGTTTCCGTGAGAACTTACAAAAATGTGATATAAATAATTATATTAAATCGTAAATAAGTAAGTAAGGCAGTAAATATAACTGATAAGGCATGTATCTAGTACGGTCTTGGCTTAATTATATTATTTGTTAAATTGAGATTCCAGAGAACATTCTCTATGTAATGCAAGTTTCGCAACTTACGAAACTTCTCCTCGGTACAATGCTGGGTACTACTATGCATACAGAGAAGGTAACCTCAAGACTGTGCCTTTGCAGCAAAAAAATAAATTTTCATTTAAGCGATAAATAATTATTTAGATTAAATCACAACCAACTTACGAATAAAATCTTAAAGACGATTAGTGGGCCCGTCACCGCACCGGCGCAGGCGCAAGGGAAGCAGCGCGCGCGCACTAGGCCGCGCCACCTGCCACCCGCACCCCCACGCTATATTTTATTCCACTTAATCGTCCTTTCCGTTATATTACCTGTTTTTTATCCCGTACTTAAAGCAAATATTCCTTTTTCTTCAAACTACTACGTCCGAGCGTCCTATTAACTATAATAGACACTTTTAATTGAGAATCTATAAAAGGTTTCGCAAACTGGTGGCCTTATAAGGCAGAAGTATTCATCATGGTAGCCGTGGCTCTCATCTGCCCAATTAATAAAAGTTGACTGCGAGGAATGGCGAGCGGCGACAGCGCGGGCGCAAACCGGTACACCCGCAGCTGAAACATACCCTCCAAGCGTTTTATTTTGATTTACTTATCTAGTGACTACACTTAAAAGATGTAATGTGTGCTGCGATGCAATCTAAGAAACGCCTGTCGGATTAAAACGTGTATAAATAAAAACATTATTTTTTAGCTTAGAATATAGGAAATTAGGAATAAAAAAGACAAGGACCAATCTTAGATATAGGTTATGTTAAGTAGATTAGTTAGATTTAATCTATGTATGTACATAAATTGTAATTTTGAAAATAAATGTACATGAAAAAAAAGGAATAAAAAATTATTTAAATACCTACATATAGGTATATCAAACGATTTCATTATTTTCCTATTCATTTAAAAAAGTGTGTCCACATTTTTATCTTCAAATCACAAAAGCAATCGTAACCGACCCAAAGCTTCATTAATGCGGAATCGAAAAAACCGATTTAATTCAAAATTCGAACAAAGGGAGAAAACAAAAACAGAAAAAGGATGATAAAAACGGGCGCGTGCCGAGGCGACATGTGCACGCGCCGAGGATCGCGCTAACGGGCCGTGACGCCCCTCCCCCCCTCCCGCCCCGCTGCGCCGGCGCATCCACGCGACTCGCTCGCCGTTATACCACAACATATCGCCAACAGTGAAACTAATGTCGTGGTACTATTTGCATGTTACTTTTACGGGCATTCATTATTTTCTTCATTTTAGTACCTACTTTGAAACTTTAGTACCTGTACAAATTTTTCATGATTTTAAATGACGTATTTTTTTATATTTGTATGTTTATAAATGTATATTACTATAACCTATACTGGGTGGGTAAAAATAATAACACAATTCGTTTGATTAACACAGAAAATAAAAACAAGAAGAGATGCACATTTTTTATTTTAATTTAAAAATTTCAATATGCATACTGACTGGTTAAGTGTTGCGACTATATCATCGTGTAGTTGCTGGGTTTAGGACACTTCCTGATATATTTACACTAGGGTAATCAATCCAAATGGGTCAGTATGGAAGTTTTGGAAATCATAACAGATAGCGAATTCTTGTCTTAGGAACCATGAGATCATTTTTATATGATAAAAAGAAAAACTGCATTCGTATACCTACTTATGAAAATACGTATACTCGGCCGAGGCTACGAACCTGACTTTTTTGAAAAATTAAATTTCGTTGTTTTCATTGCGATATCGGTTGTGTAGCTCTTAAATAAGTAGTAAATGTTACTAAGAAACATGACATGGAAAACTAATAAAACGCATTGTTTTTAAAAGTTGAAGTTTTATTTTTCAATACTTCCGCCGTTAAAAATGGACTTTATTTAACGAACACATAAGGTCTAAGAGTCGTGACAAGACAAGGTACCTTTCCGTTTGTACTGACTTAATATTATCGAGCGAGCGCCGCAGTGCAACCTCTGTGGCTAGTCTGCGGCGCTGCACGCGCCTGAAGCCCCTGAAGCCCCGCTGTAACGCAACACGACGCAACCAAAGCAGATTACTCGCCTAATTGAATTTCCCGAGATTGCCATTACAAAGAGTTAATCGACTATATAATCACCTTAATAGGTTTCACGCTGAAACTTTACCAATGAATATTTTTTACATAGGTATTACTTTACTTTACTTTTTTTACATAGGATTTACTACATAAGGAAAATATGCTACCGTCTTAGGAATTATAATATTAGGATTACTAGAAAGATATAAAACAGACCCAAAGACCATTCATGACAATTTATTTTAAAATGTTGAATTACAAGGTTTTGCCTATGATCGGTCTGTAAGATAAAAAAATGCGTTATTTTTGTTTTGATCAAAAAATATAAAAAAATCATACACAAATCTTCTATCCAAATTTAAGTGACATTCTACTGTAAATTTTTAACTACAATAATCATTTTTATTTTCTGGTCCTCGAGCAGTGAACCTTACTTTTAATGCGAAACCGATAGTTCCCTTATTTGTAAAAAGTAAGAACCAAAAAATCTTTTTCTAGTAACGAAATTGGTTTACCACATCACATATATATTACCTATCAATTTTTATGGAAAAGGAAATTATCTAATTATAGACACTTGGCTATTTAAACGGCAAAATACATATAATAACTTGCCTTATCAGTCTAAATGCCTGCCTTGCAAATCGGACAAAAACAGAAATGTAAAAATCATTAAAACATTCCTATCTGTTTCTCTAGTATATATGTATGTCACGTTTCTTTGTACACGTCGGCTCACAACGGCCGCGAATAAATAAGGCGGTCAGCTGCTCCTGCGGCGGCTGCCTAGCTTTTTTCTATGCTTTTCAGCATTGAAAATCGTTACAAAACTATTAAAATACCCAAGTTCGATTCGACGAACTCCTTTAATGTACGTTTCTTAACATATCTTAGTATTTAATCTTTGTATTTAATTTATCTATATATGTTAATATCGTATGATTAATTAAAGAAGTGATTAATTTCTATACTTAACAAATTACGGCTAATTTTCATGTGATTTTTCTAAGCCAAATCTAAGCGGTGCCCCGCCCAGCGCTAGACGGCAGCCAATGCGGCGCGGTGGGCGGGGCGCGCCCCAACTAACGGAGCTTCCCGCGCGCCTAAAATCCTCTAATCTCAACATATACGATTACAGCACTCGGATTTATAGATTAGCCACTGATTACATACGTATATAAATACCTATACACACAGTATTACGAACTAAGGATTAAAGCTATGCTGAAAATATTTAAGCACCGTTTCCAATGAGAAAATCAAAAGACAAAGGTTCGAGCCAAACATGCCATTCAGCTGAACTGCAATTTATAAACCTGCTTCTAGCTAAAAGTAGTGCTGCAAAATAGGGGAACTTTAATGTCACAGAAGCAGCAACCGCTTATTTGAGGGCATTAATGTATAAAAGCAATTTTTCAGGGCTTCTTTGCCGCCGGCGTACTATCTATGCGCAACCGACAATTAACCGGTACTCGCAGCGAGCGCGACGCGAGCCACCTGTCAAGTGGCCGTTTCATCAAATCATTTCTTTAATGCGCAGCCTCCCCGACCTGCTCGTTTTTTGTTAGCAGAGTTTTGAAAAAATAACGTTATAGTGGTACCGTAGTCGGGTAGGTCGGGGCGCGAGAGCCTCCGCGCAGTCAGGTGCCGAGCGCCGACCGCACCGCACCGCAGCGCCTGTCCGCGCCGCAGCCTTAACACGCGAATCGACTCGACTCAACCCTAACAAATCTAGTTATGATTAAATCAAAAATTAAATAGTGGATTTAAATCAATTTTTAATTAGATTTACATCAATATCAGTGGGAGCAGAAGTGAGTGCAATAGGAAAAACGTTTCAAGATTCCCGCCCAAACGAAGTAAGTCCGCCCGCCCTATTACTTAGTCGATCTTTAAATTTTAACGTTGTTTTGATTTTTAAAGATTTGAGAATATATCACGACATATTTGAAAAAATATTAAACGTAGTGTTTTGTTGACTACATTTTAAGGGACCTACAACTTAATAATTCAAAAATAAGTACTAACTATTGTTTTGATTATCATGAAACATAAGGATCAAAAGCAATTTAGCGGTATTCTAATACAGCATTGATACAGCCTTAATTTAGGAGCTACCTACAATATCATTGTTGGCATGGCATTGGCAAACACCAATGGTTTGAATGATTCCTCTTCAATTAAGGATTAAACATTTGACAGATAATATTAATTAATTAAATACATTAATAAGAATTAAAACTTGAACTGATAACAGAACTGATATAGGCTTTCTTATTGCCCTTGTGTTGTGCTGCCGTTCATTAATTACCTACATGTCGTAAATATATTCGGGTTAAGGAATTTATCGGCCTTATAATGATTTTATTTTATTTTATTATTATAGATCTTTGGCTTATTTACATAAAACGGTTCAAATTTTTCAACTATTTACATACACGTAGCGTGTGTCAGTCAACTAGGCCAAGCCAAGCACCACAGAACTTAACAGTCATACAATTAAATAGTGGTGTGTGATGATTCCGCCGATGATATAATTGTAATAGGCAATTTTTAGGCAGCATCCAGTTTAAATTAGGCAAAAGATTTTTTAGGAAATTTGATTAAAGATCAAGTTTTAATACTATTTTTATTAATTATTTTTAAATGAATAATCGTTACATATAATATAAAAAATAGAAGTAGGTACTAAAATAAAGCGTCACATAAATGCGTATTTGTGTTTTCGCTTTCGCATTATAATATACATGTTAAGTAAGTTTTACTCAACGAGCTTTTTCATACTTATATTATTTTCTCAAATATATAAAGATATTGTCTTCAGTGTAAGGAGGTATTTGCATATTATTTACCTTAGTGTATTAATATAAATATTCATATCATAACATCTACAAAATGTTTTTCGAGCTTACAAAAGAAAGTCTTCCTGAATATGCAAAGTAGAAATCAATTAGGTATGTATTGTTACTTTTGAAAACGTCGAAATCCGTTTCCGGCTATCAAACAATCCGCCAGATAGATCTACAAAAATATAGGTCACACTTTTTTTTAAATATATACAATAATTATATATGTAACTATTATCGAGTCCTATTATAGTAAATATACGTGTAGTGACATCATGCGATGGTAGTTTAATGCGATATTAGTTACATTACATATGTAGGTGCCTACTTAATTATCGTATATAAAGACAATATGTCACCTATATTTTTGAAGATCTATCTGGTGGACTGTTTGATAGCCGGAAAAGGATTTCGACTTTTTTTTATCCTTGCTCGATTTTTTTTCAACAGTTACAATACATGATTAATTTCTACTTTAAATTAATATATAAACGTAACTATCAAACGAATACTAAAATAAATAAAATAATTTGGCCATTTCGCATGGTTTCGAGAATGCTAGCAGTATCTCCTCGTTAAATTGACTTACTGAAGCCTTGGCAGAAAGTTGCCAGAACGTCGATCACGATTAGGTATTTTATAACAATATACATAGAAAGGTAATATGTATACATTATTATATATACAAAAGAGTACGGAGATAGTCAGTGAGAATTATATCCCAAACCGATCATCGATAGCCGTGAGGAAATGAGATAGTGATATTTCTCACATTTCTTCGTGTAGCTGTGTCTCTGGAACATACGCAAGAAAGAACTTACATCCCGGCCTAAGAGGGAACGACCGATTAAAGACAATAGGTATGATTTTTCAGACTGTTGTGTGTCATGTCATGACTGTTTTCGGCTCGGCACGAAATCAATTGTTAAGTACACTTGCAAAACAGTTTTGTAGAGACTTTCAGGTTTGTAGAGAACTACAAACCTGAAAGCTCAATTTCCAATGCGTACGATAAATATAGGACAAATCGGAGATCACAATTATTTCACGTGATGTCCTGTTTCATTTGCGTTAAATGAACTCTCCACACATGTTTTGTAAGTGTACTTAACAATTGATTTCGTGCCGAGCCGAAAACAGTCATGACATGACACACAACAGTCTGAAAAATCATACCTATTGTCTTTAATCGGTCGTTCCCTCTTAGGCCGGGATGTAAGTTCTTTCTTGCGTATGTTCCAGAGACACAGCTACACGAAGAAATGTGAGAAATATCACTATCTCATTCCTTAGTATAGCTCGGTCCCTACTCCATACGTATGAACTCACAGGTAATCACAACCTTACGTGAAATTTGTAAATCGTAGATAACCGTAAATGCCTTCCAATCTTTTCATGCAGTCGTGTTTTTGGCCAAATGCACAGCTTTATTAGAGACTATCTCCTGCAGGGCTCATGAATAGGATGCTCCTGATCCTATGGTATGTGGTAATAGAGATAACTCTACAGCGGCGTACGCATCAGTTTACTTATAATAAAAATCACCACTACCACTACATAGTATAAAACAAATTCGCTTAATCGCTTTCCGCTGTCTAATCCTACGTATCTTACAGTATTGTCTTTGAAACTATGCAACGGATTTAGATTTTTTTTTAATAGATAGAGTGATAGAGGAAAGTTTTACTATAAGTATTGTAGGTGCCCGTGTGAAGCTTGGGTATATATACACAACGACACACCGACTCTCTACGTACCCATATCGCATGCCGTGTTTTGAGTAGCATATGCACCATAGTGGCCGAAATAGCTCTGTACGGAAGTTCTGATACAGGAAAACCGACTCTAGCAATTGTCGATACCCATGATTATTAGTTAGTAAATGCAATTCATTCTAGGTCATACGAATGCGAGCCACGTCAGCCACGTAATAAGGTCGCCGAGCTTCGCTAATTTACTTGAAAATATGCGGTTTTACAAAGATCAAATGCGCTATTGAGATGTTTTGCCCTTAAAATTCTTACACGGCATAATTCATCTAAATCGTTATAGCCGACGATTTAGGAGGATCCCCAAAATAATAAAATACTACAAATTGAAGGTTTCGTTTTAGGGCGTACAATCAGCAGCAATCATATCTTGCGCTATGAAGGCCGGAAATGACACAAATCTTATAGTTAATGAAAGAGCTTGTCGCATATTTTTTAGTAGCCTTCATGGCGCAAGATAGCATTTCCGTTGACTGTACCTATTACATATATATGTACTACTTTATCATAAGAAAACCTAAGTGTTTACACAATTGAGTCTTACATACTTATTTAAATGAATTATTTATGTATGTACAAAATAATCTTAGTAAATACCTACAATAATTTTATTAATTCATATTAACACGTGACTATTTCATAGATCTTTCTTATGAATTTGACTTAGAAAATATGTACATCAAACCGCTCTCACATATAACACCCGAAAGATTTATTATTTTTGTTTTGCATTCATCACATACCTAGTTACTTTCATTACATACCTATTTTTTTTTTACCCGTTTATTTGACAGAAGTTTGACATCTGCTTATGAAAATTGACGTACTCGTATACCCTATTACCGTCTCAAGCTAATTGATGTACTGTTTTCGGGACCAAATTATACTGCTTGTTACTGATTTAAAGTTTTTATTTAATGTACTTAAACTACTCAATAGATTAGCATTATAAGCTAATAGACGGATTACATATATCAGAGCAACTCGAACTCTACAATGAGTCCTTTCTAAAAAGTATCGTGACATAACTAGCTGGTACAAGCTACTTAAATGTTGACTGAAAACTCATAAGCGATAGTGAAGGCAGTCTTCAGCTTATAATTTATTCAGTCCCACATTCCGCTAGTACCTAGCAAGTTATACGTTGCAAATTACACTGAAGTGGGTAATTCTAGCGTTTTCCAACCAGCCTGTGACATTCAAAGCACATTAATCTCTAGAGTATCTATACGTATTGAAATCGATAATACAACAATTATATTTTCTACAACTAACTGTAAAAATTGCTATGTATTCTACGTGTATACTACATTGCATAAGGTACGACCGACTATTGTATTCAGGTTTGACGAATTTACCTACCACAAATTAAATGATATTGGCTCTACAGTAGGCATTATATACATTGATAGTACTTCGAAATAAATACCATAAGTGTCATATGAATATTGAGACCCTTAGGTTACGATTGAGTTTACACAATAGTACCTACTTATTTACTAAGGGTTATTACGATTCTGTCATTTGGTATTATTTATAAGTGGATATTCCTTAAAATAGCTATTTCTTTTTTTGCAATTGCATTTGATTTCTGTTCTTGGCCGTACCGCGCAGATTGATTTTCTCAACACTTGCGCTAGTTCCCACTAGACGCACGGCAGTAAAAAATAAAACAGCAACCAAGCAATAATTGTCAGTACCGATCTAATGAATCCTGCTTTATTGGAACAAGAAATTGCGACGCACAACCCCCTCATAAGTTCACTCGTTACTCAATTAACTGTAATAGCTCGAATCAATTGCCCCATTTGTAGTACAAGAAACGAAATTACACAATTTTCCTTCATAAATAAGATCGTTATCGCGACTTAGTGACTAAGGTGCATAATCGTTGGAACAATTAACTTAGGAACATATAGACTCAATGTATAAGTAAGCTTTGCATGTTGTACTTGCATTTTACAATAATTAGACATTTTTGTCAAATCATTGCCGAAAGTCATTACTTTTGATTTGCTTTGACATTGTGATATGTTACATTTCTAATATCATTTTGTTAATTTATAATGGAAATAGCTATAGTTTCCCGTAAATTGATGTTTACGTAAGGCACTTTCATCGGTCAAATGGGTGGTCGAGGTGCGTTAGTATAATGAAGATTGTTTTTGCTGAAGTGTGCATTATTAATGCGCGTACGCAGAGGGCGCCGTGTCGCTCCATTATTCTGATTCTACATTTACTTGATTGAGCTTTTAATGCGATTCGCTGTCAACACAAGCGAATGAATTAATCAGGGCGAGCGGTGTCGACAAATAGATGGCCGGCGTAATGACGCCGGTCACGTGAATACTACGATGATATCGCCACTTTAGAATCGTTCACTAATGCCTGTGAAATCTTGATAAATGTGCTTTGCACATTACGCATGTCATGCTGTCAACGAAAGAGAATACACCAATTATATTCATCAATCTAAGGGTATCTTTTACGTTTTTATCCTATTACTTACTTAATTAATTCTCAATATTTTTATTATTGACATCAAATCAGATGAGTAACAAAATATAACGACATTAAAAACTTCACAGTGTCATATAGAAAGCGTGACGTCAGAACGGCATGAACTTTAAAGACAGATGTCCATCTGACATCCATAGACATCGATATATTCTCATTGTTTTCTTTGTTTCAGCATGTCGCGGCACGTGCTTCTCTCCCGGCTGGCAGAGCAGTTCCAGCTCTCGTCCCCACCGCCCGCGCACCGCTTCCCTTCCCCCGAAAGGAGTGTCTCCCCACAATCCCCGCCGTCCCCTCAGTCACCACCACAGTCGCCGACGCTGCCTCATCACTTGCTCGGAGACATCGAGATTGCGGGCAGAGCTTTGAAGCAGTATGCTAGAGCCACAGGTGAGTTCTGAATGACACGACTGGGTGCACCCGAATAAATTTGATAGTTGATAGCTAACAAGCAAAAATATGTGCACCGCACCACATTCCTGATAGGTAGAACGAATACTGGTCACCGTATCGTATACGACTTCCCATATCGGAACAAACAATAAGGAATAATATTAAGTTAGGTAGGTACCCTGTTTTATATAATTCTGAACTTTATCATCGCCATGAATCGGTCTACGGCTAGTCATAATTATTAGGTCTCTCACACAGCTCGCCACTGAGCTTGACCTTTACCAGGTCCAATCTCTCTCGACTATTTTGCCAAATATCATCGTCCCATTTATTTACAGGGTAATAATGTTTTTCTCCATTGTGCACAGAACTGGGAGCATTGATGTACTGCAGTGGTCTCGGAGCCCTATACGGAGCGGGTGGAGGTGTCTGGCCGCTGCTGCTACCACGGCATTCGCCGCAGTACCCGCGAGCTCCAATCGAACATGCCAGACACACGCCGCCTAGAGAAGGTAAAATAACTGTGATCTATTAAAATACATTAGATCTAACATTCCTGATAGACCTGGATACTTAGCCAAGTTGTCAATCACTAGCGCTTGGTAGCGTATCGTAGTGTTCCCTCTCTATCACTCTTGCATATTAGTGCGACAAAGACAGTTAGCTGCCTTTCGCTTGCGATTGACGATTAAGCGCTAGCGATTGCCAACTTGGCTAAGCACCCTTAACAGACCTGTTTTCAAAATCACATTTACAATTAGGTACCTACATTTTGTTTTCACACTCTAGAGGCTAGCCTTTGACATGACAAATCCTATGTAGGTAAAATCTGGCTACTGGTATTTTAGGTTCTAATCGATTATAAGGATTCCACTTTATATTTTCAACGAATCTACCATGGTGCCATGCAACCTAAATCCTCCAAAAGCAGTCGAAAACCTGTAATGACGTACGCCTGTCGCCCCGGCCTCCTTACAAGGCTTCCTCTTTCAGTACACGCCTCATTAGAATAGCTATCGGTGTAAGTGTGGTGCTGATTAATAACTCGTACGATACGACGTTGTTTAAATGTCGTTTACCTGCTCGGCGAAAACCGAGTTTTCCACACCGAGGTCTGATTACTTATTCAAATTGTCGCTTTTTTGTAGGTAGCTATTTATCGCCGCCGTCGAAGATCCAGCAGTAAAGATAGGGAAACCTACAATGCTAGTCATACTCGTACCTAATTAACATGCAATGAATTTACTTACCTACTTGGGTAAGACTAGTTTCCTTTGGGCATCGGTTTGCTCGGCTGAAAAGGTTTCGTATTCTTTTTTTGAGTAGTTAGGTACCAACTTAATGTGATCCAGACTTACAAAAAATCTCTCTCAACATTTTATCAGAAACCAGAATAAATACTCGATTTCGTTGCACCGTTTGTCTCGTGAACCATGGGTATGTTGTACAGACGCATAAAATCAGATGTAGAATAACCTTTAAAATATTTGATTGCTCAGGTGCATCATGTTTTCTGGTTAAATGATATTTACCCAACTTTATTTTCACCTCTAGATATTTCTATGATTGTTAATACTTACCATAGCGATGATTAAAATGTATTATAATAGTATAATAATAATAGTATATAAATGAATAAAAAGCTTTTGAAGTGATAACGTACCTACACGCTGTATCTGGTAATAGGTAGAATAGGTACATTAGATAAGGTAAACTAATGTACATTAAATAATTTAAATTATATTGTACAATCGAATTTTCAAAGTCCGTATTAGCAAGGGATTTGGGTTATTAACTTTTGATTAAGTCATTACTGCTTAAGTTTTCTCTTGTAAATATTTTATTTAAGATAAGTGTAATAATTACTATTTAAAGTATTTAATGAGAATTTAATAATTTACATTGACGTAGTTCATTGTAAACATTGAACACCTGTAGAGATTTAAGAAGTCTTTCAGACGTTCTCTGTGACCTGCGCTTAAAGCGGCGTGAAGAACGGTCGCGTGACTGGCACGTTTGTTTGCAGATGATGAGGAGCTGCCTCTAAACCTTTCGACGAAGAACCGCCAGATCTGGTCGCCGGGCAGCGCGTGCGAACGCGAGCGCGCGCCGGACTCCCCGCACTGGGACGAGGAAGCCCCGCTGGAGCTGGTGAAGCGCGGCCGCAGCCCCGACGCCGACCGGCAGACCCCCGACCCCTGCCGGTGCCCCTCCACCCCGCAACAACCCTACGTCCATAAAACACCTGCGGCTGATCTCAACTTCTCATTAATCAACAAGAGTGAAAACAGAAGCGAAAAGTCATTTCAAGTAAGTCACCATGTCCCGTTTATATTTTCTTAGTCCTTAAGTTCTTAGAGCTATGTGGCATTATTTCGGTATTATATACGTGTACGTACAGTATCTACATTGGACGAAAAAGAACGAAAATAATCTGCGGCATTGAAATCAGCGAAGCGACATCCTGTGGGTCCAGAATAACCTGTAGAATAACTGTCCAGTTTCCGTTCGAAAAGTTTTTAAATAGCAAACCAGTAGCCCGTTTGAGTCTCTTTAACAAATCAAATAGCAAAAACTGCCCTTGTCTTAATAAGTAGTCGCGCTTCGAAACGAGTCGCGCGGCGCGGCCTCTTGCTCGTCTTCTCGCCATTTTTGTACCTTTCGTTTTTTCTACGCCGCCATTATAAAAATCCGCATCGGTTTTAATCAAAATTCCAACTTTTAATATCACAGCGCGGCTGTTTATAATTGGAGGAATAATTACCTTGTGTCATACGGCGATAAAAATGTTGCAGCGCCGCTCAGTGTTTTCCACACTTTATCATTAAATTAAGTGGTAGGTTGACGCGACTGTGTAGTATGCGATATTCGGGGGAATATATCTAGCGGTACACATCTACACAAAACATTAAAAACTCTTGCAGCATTGGCCTAAATAATGTACCTAGTTTAAATAAATCCATTACTTCACTAGATTTTACTATATTTAAATTTACAATGCTTAGTTACATAGATTTAAAGGATTATGTAAATTAAATAGTACCTATTAATATGTAGTTATGTAGTTAAAGCATTGGACCGCGTAAAGCTCGAGTGCGGCACGGCGGACGCGCGCGGCGCGTGGCGCTCGCGTGCCTCTCGTTACGATCTAGCTAAGTACTTAATCAAATACAAACCGTTTATTACATCCTGATAATTACCTGCTTTGTTTTACCGCATAAGCTGGGTACTTAGGACCTACTTACATATTTTAAGTAGCTTTGCGGTGATGTGATTTTTTGGTGTAGGTATTTAAGTTTATTTGACTTTGGTTTAATTTACGTATATATACTTGTTTACTGTATGTAAAATGAACACTTGAACTTTAATAAAATATGATTTAGTAGGTACTTCCTCCGCTTGTAATTTTCAATAAGCTTGCGAAGGAATCCTAAGCGTTGCGTTTATAAGTTTTATAGCCATATGTGGACAGTCATCCCCTAGCACCTGTGTTGTTTATAAGAGAGTGCATCGACTGTATAAAAAGGCGGCCAAAAAAGTATCAGTTTTTGTGCGCGCGAGTGCAGGCAGCTGCCCGGCCAACTGTCACCGAGCCCCGCGGATTGCGCGGGCGCACTTAACGGCTAACCGCCCGATTATGGCCGCTACTCGCTCCTCATTACACCTTTAATCGTTCCTGCAATGAGGCTAAATACAATTAATTTTTGCGGCTTTATCACATTCTTGTAAATTGTTAATAACTACGATGTAAGATTGGGCAAATTCTGAAATATTGAAAACGTGAGAGCGCTCATTATTATTTAAGGTCAATAGGTTGCATGAATAAGTAAAAAAATATGTAAAATTTACAAGTGTAGCTAAGGAAAAAGCCTCGTGTCATTTAAAATATGTACGTGATTTAATCTTGCTCAGTTTTAAAACTCATCAAGATACTTATTCTTATACGTAAATAGTAAACCAAACCATTACTCGCTTGGCCCGGATTTATTTCACAAAAGCGATGTTTGAATACACAACATTGAGGTGACGAAATTATTCAGTGGCATACCAAACACATCTGTTCAAATAAATCTAAAGAAAAGCTATTGTCTAATCCCAAACCAAGAATCCAGTAGCAACACTGGTAACAGCGGCAAGAATTTGTTTGCTGAGAATTCATATTCAATTGGAGTCCAGCACAAGATGAAAAATGACGCAATAGGTACTTAAGTACATGAAATTTATGTAGGTTAAGTATTATCGTAAAGGTTTTTAAAAAGAAATACCTAAAATCTCGTAGTATACTCTTAGGTATATGAATGTCTTTAAATAAGTATTCTACTTAGAATAAATAGTTGATATAACATTGGAAGTGATACTTACGTAGTACTGAATTAATTATTGCGAACGAACCTCAGTGGAAACCCGAAGCTGTATTTTAAATCCAACGTCGGGTTTAACTGCGTGTAAAATACGTGTAATAACCCGTTAATAAAAACTAATTACTGGGCAGGGAAAAAAATGTTTTTTAGCCATCACGGGTAGTAGAAAATCAAAGAAAGATGGGGTGAGGCCTGTAATTAGTTTATTGCGGGCTGTCACCGCTGAAGGTGATGGACACCACCGACGGCCGCGAGGCTGCTCGTCAAATTAATAATTAACGCATGATTTGTATCAGTACAGAACATACGTTTTCTTTGTTTTGCAAAATTGTTAATGTAAATATCGCGTTTCAGTTCTGTCATCAGGATAACCGCAATTATGGATCGCACTTTCCCTTTGATTGCTTGGTATTACAGTTAAATAGTCGTAGGTACTATATCCGATTAATATTCTAATAAAATAAGATCTTGAATGTGGATATTCGTAGCCGATTTAACCAGTCGATAGTTTATAAAATCATCGTTAATACTCTTTTAAAATGACACTACAATATACATCGCTATTTAATTAATACATTGTGTAGCGAGTAGATGTTAACTCTGCGTACCCTACGTATAAAACAAATTTTAGTACAGATGGTGCCTTTTTTAGGCTCTAGTGCGAGAAGTGGCTCATTTCACGTCAGGTTCAAAACTTCGGAGGGTCATCTGTCTGTACTAAAAAACGTCGCACGAGACACGTGCAAAAACGAAATTCGTAACTCGTGTCGATTTAAAACATCGCCACTCGTTTCGGATTTCATGTATTTCACATTTGTGTCGTAATGTACTAATTTAATCATAATAAAAAGGGTTAAATAGGTTTGTACATGCCTAATAAATAGTCAAGAGAATAAGGATGATAAGGCGACGTATTGTACCTATTAAATTTACTGCTCAATATAATAATTGAGGGGGCTATTGTGCCTATTATAGTTACTGCTTGATACAATGACAAATTCATAACTTGTTTGTATTTTTGTCTGGCATTGTACCGAGGAGAAGTTTCATAAGTTGCGAAACTTGCATAAAGAATGTTCTCGGGAATCTCAATTTAACAAATAATCTAATCAAGCCAAGACCTACTAGATACATGTCTTAAACATATTACTGCCCTGTTTACTTATTTACGATTTTAACTAATTATTTTTAACACATTTTATAAGTTCTCATGGAAAAATTCTCAATGTGAATTTACTCTTAAATTCTCATGAGAATTCTCGGAAATTTCTGAGTATATACCCGCAATTTTGAGAATGTTCCGCAACCTGTACATTGCTATTTTTGTCTTAGTGCAAACAGTGCGGTAAATGCTTCAAGCGATCCAGCACGTTGTCGACGCACCTCCTCATCCACTCGGACACGCGGCCCTACCCCTGCCAGTACTGCGGCAAGCGTTTCCACCAGAAGTCCGATATGAAGAAACACACGTACATACATACAGGTCAGTATTAAGAAGGACAAGGAATTGCATAAGATAAGATAAGATAAGATGTATTTATTTGCAGAAAAAGGGTTAGTTACATGTCTTAATAATATGTTAGATATAGTTCCACCTTTTCCAGCTGTCTTCATACAGCATGCAAATGTATTTAGAGTAGGATTTCATCAATAATGTACTTATTATACTAAATATAAACAAGTTAATTACTTAATAATGACTTTATTTACTAATATACATAATACAATGAAAGTCTGCGGGGGTGCCTGAACCGGAAAAGCTGGATTCTCAACGTTTGTGGGATAGCGTTGGGGTGAAACGCATATTCGGCGGTCTTTTGGAAGCAGCTGTTGGGGTGGATCTGGCGAGGCTCAGAGCAGTGTCGGGACCGGAGGCAGGTGCGTGGCTTCAGGCCCTACCGTCTCCTCATGTGGGAACCCTCCTTGACGACAACTCTTTGCGAATAGCAGTGGCTCTCCGCCTCGGCTGCGATGTATGTGAACCTCACGCATGCATCTGCGGCACCATGGTGGAGAGCAACGGTCACCATGCGTTGAGTTGCTGTCGGAGTTTAGGGAGGTTTCCACGCCACCACGCGCTTAATGATATAGTTCGGAGAGCACTGGTTTCGGCAAACGTACCCTGTGTGCTGGAGCCACCCGGTCTCTGCCGTACAGATGGAAAGAGACCAGACGGTCTTACCCTGGTGCCCTGGCACAGAGGCAAGTGCCTGTTGTGGGATGCAACGTGCGTTAGCACGTTTGCTCCCTCACATTTGGGGCGCACTGTGCGGGTGGCAAGGGCAGCTGCTGAGTTGGCAGCAGTGCGTAAGACAGACAAATACTCGGTGCTTACCAACTATTTGTTTGTCCCATTAGCGGTTGAGACTACCGGTTGTTGGTGTTTGGAGGCACTATCCTTCTTTAAAGAGGTGGGACGCCGCTTGCGGGAGAGGGGTTTGGACCCCCGCTCTGGGTCGTTCCTGGTGCAGAGGTTGGCTATCGCAATTCAGCGTGGCAATGCTTCCAGTGTGATGGGCACCTTTGCACCCGGAACTACACGGGGTGGGCTCTTCGATTAAAAAGTGTGCGTCGAGTATTTGTTAGTTTATAAGTTATTTTTTTTTTTTTTTTTGTATAATTATTAAGTTTTTATTCAAATATCTTATATTTACGCGAAAATAAGTTAATAATATTGTTTCAATAAGTTAATAAATAATTTGATTTGTGTTATACATATATACATATTTATATTTTTAAACCCAACTTAAAGCAATATAAACATGACAAGAAAAATCAATCAGACAATCTATAGATATAACATAACAAGAAAAGTCGATCCTGACAAATAGTATTAGGTTTTTATTTAATAATAATAATATAAAATAGCTACATATATTATTACAATTGAATAAAACTACTAACTGAAATCTAAACAGGCCTCTGTGGCATTGCACCGAGGATGCTGGCTGTATTTACTCACACGATTTCGGAAAGCATTTTTCGCGCGCGGAATAAATTGTACCCTTTGAAGATGCGTTTTTATTTATTAAATAATTAATAAGATTATTTAACAATGACAATAATGGTTTGTGAAAACGCATATATGTCTAGTACGTACTCACTTAGGTACTACAGAGTATAATGACATAAACACAGAGCAATTTAATAGTTTGAAACAACTTAGTCAACTATAATACCCATCAAATTATGACACCACCACTTCAGTTAAACTTCAACTTAATCAAAGTATGAAAGCTTTAACGAAACTTCTAACTGTAAGGAGAATATAGGATTCGTTTCACTCGGACTTTTTATATCTGGGTTCCTTGGGATTTTTTTACATATTAGGCTTAAAAGCTTTACTTTCCAACACTTTTATCGCACCTGATCTTTGATAATACAGGGCTGTTTTTTTTTCGACCGTTCAAATTCTACGTAGTGAATGTGTAGGTCATACTGACCAACTTTTACTATGGGGACAAAGTCGAAATCGCGAAAAAAAAATCAGCTGTTTCATACATTTCGGCCGGCGTAATGCCGCCAATTTGTATGAAACAGCTGATTTTTTTTCGCGATTTTGACTTTGTCCCCATAGTAAAAGTTGGTGAGTATGACCTACACATTCACTACGTAGAATTTGAACGGTCGAAAAAAAAACACCCTGTATGGTGACCTTTGATACTATGTATAATATGTATAAACCGTGTTTTTATTGATTTCCGTTAAATTAAAGGGAAGCTTATTTAGGTCACAAATAATCAATTTGTCTAAGAAACTAGTACCTTAACTCTTACTGTTATTGAGTTATTCAAAAAATAAGTTTAATGACTGAACATGTGCATTGCAACCTTTATTACATCCTAATGAAGCTTATTTTGACATGTGCCGTCAGTCACCTGAGATCTTATTCTTAAGGTTCTCGCACACTTACCATTTCATTTATTATGTATGAAAACGAAAAAAAAATTTTTTTTTCGAATTCGACTAAAAGCAATATACCAGGTAGCTTCAATTAACGTACCAAGAAGCCAGTTAAATTCAACGGAATTAAAAAAAAAACACGGTGTATATCGTCGGGGATAGTGCAATACTGCGTAACTACCAAAGCAGATAGAGTTCAAATATCAAACAATTGACGGTCAAATTCACCCTAATTGAATTTGTTAGTTACGCGGTATTGGACTATCCCCGGCGATGTATTTACCAACGCCTGCTGGAAAGATTCACAAAGTGGACGTCAATAGATTTGATTGTGACCTGTGAACCACTTTCCGTGTGGAAAGGAAAGTAGAGTAGCGTGTGGTTAAATTTTTTGTGGTGATTCGCTATCATGCTCAAAGGTCCAGTCAATCAGGGTGCTTACAAATATCTGATGACGAATGTACCGTATGTTTATTACTTGTGCAGTATCTATCCATTATATGGGATTATACTTTTATGCTGGTGATGGCCAATTACAACGTCTGGATGTGTCATTCGATAACAGACATAACAGCCCTCTTTAATGCAAATGTCACTACAACTTCACCCTACCCTGTTATTTCCAGCTCAAACTTTCCTAATAGATACTTAACGATGCTGTTGATTCAAATAAATCACATATTAGGCCTATATTTCACAACAGTATTTGTATCCTTGTATATTGTACATACTTATTTCATACACGTATATTATAAATTGTTAATTATAGAAATTATGCATATTTTATAAACAAGACGACAATCGCAAGAAGATCATTATTCAACCGTTTTCATCGCTTTTAACGAGCCGCTCGGGAACAAGATAATGACCGAACTGCGCCTCTTCCGAAACAAGTTCATTAAATTGAAGGTGTATTGCTCCACGCTCAGACGTCGAGCATTTCATTCACACAAACTACAGATTGTGGGGTCTGAATCAACGACAGAAAACTAAAGTGAGAACAAATATCACTACTGTCACTGCACAATAAATGCCATATCGGGTAAAAAAGGGATGTTCCTCAATCAACAAGCATGTTTATTTTGGCTCTCAGTGTCATTAAGTATAAAAGAAAATAAACTTTGTAATTAACGAACACGAATAATATTACCTATTGGTATAGGTATGTCCGTTTAAAAACCCAGATAGTTACGATTTCGCAGCAGGCGCGCATTCTTAGTAGTGATAATGATAATAATAAATAAATAACCTAAAATATTATATATTTATCTTAAATCACTGTTGATTAGCAAGGTGCCCGTATTCTCACGCTGAATAGCCAAACTTATACTTTGTGCTAAATATTGACCAGCCCTCTGGTCACCAGAAGCCTCTTATTAAGCGCACCTATACATATTTATTTTAATTGTTGTGATTTTTATATCTGTTATTAAATTATCTATTCAAGGGTCGTCGCACTGCAAAACAATTAGTTCACATTTTTCCTTTGGAGATTATAAAAGTTAGAGACAACAAAGCTTTTAATCATTGATAGATCTTGCAATCTGCATAGACGGCATCTTCTCTTCAATATTTCCCTGTTGTCAAACCATGTTAATACCAGTATTCATGCATGTAATCTGTTAAACATGTTGACCACAGAAAATATAATTTATTTTTCTTTTGATCATCTTTTAGGTATTAGTTACCATCTATCACTTTAGTTATGAGCTTATGAGTTAAAGCTATCAACGATAGAAAGCTTTTGGTGCGAAGAGTACCTTCCTAATCTTTTGTATAGTTATTATAAAGTAAGCAAAACAATAAAAAATGCTATTAATTTAAAATTGATTGTACTTACTTAAGTAGAAGTGATTGAAAATAAACATTATCATAGATACGTGGCCGGATTTCATCGCGTATAGTATTTATACTACTTACTTAAAATGGTTAGTCTAGTCGTTCGGCATTCAAGCACGTCGTTCGTTTTTGAAAGTTCTTTATTCGCAGGCTCATTTTATGTTCCCAATATGGGCTACTGCAAAAATATAATTCTACATTAATTAGCTAGGAATTGGTGCTTACTTATCACAAAAACTACTAGCTGAACCTTTATAAATCTTATACTGGTTCTGGCGGTTTATTTATAGCCGGCACTTAGCGCTATCTACGTGCGCGACCGCAATCGAAGCTGCAGCGATCAAAGAGGAACGTTTTTTATAACGGACTGACAAGTTCCAGTAAACTCAACAAGACGAATTACCTAAAAAATGTGACGGACATATTTGTCTTGGCCGGAGACGTCTCGTCACGTCGCTGCTCTGTTCCCAATGATTTACAGCGGCCCTACATGGCGCTCGTCCTCCCGATAAATGCCTCATCATCAATATTCCAAAATGCGGCTCGGCCTGCAATTAGCCGCGCAGCCTTCACAGGCCTTCGCGTGGCGCTCCGAACTGGCCAACCACCGGCAAAAACCTACCTTAAATCCTGTTCTATCTTTACAATACATTTTCTTCATTTTGTTAACATGTTCCGAGTTGTGGGCAGCAGCACAATATAACATATCGCTCTTATGCTGCAGAGTTTAAACTGACCGTGATCATATATTTAGTGATTTAATAAATACCTATTATAAAAGACAATTTACACCCGAGGAGTACAATAACAAATACATTTTCATTCATCTAATAATTTATCCAATAGGGTAGTATCTACGTACCTATAGGTACCTATAGGTAGGTCGAACCATCGATTCTTTAGCATTTTTTCCAGCTGACTTTCCGAACGAATACTAATAAATGTCAGTGTACCTTTAACGATTCTGCATATTAAATCAGTTCGAGAACTTCACTATAAATAATAAAGAAGGCAATGATTATGACAAGTAGTGGTTTGCTTATAGAAGCCTAATTACGAGGTGATGGCACGCCATCGTCAGTAGTCTCCACGTATGTTATATAATTAAATACAAGGAATCATTTCGGAACGCTTATTACGCACCTGTTTCTGATTTACTGCCTTCGAAATGAAATGGGACATTTAGTTTTAATTATTGTTTTATGTGATTTAACTATAAAATGCCTTTATTAGGCATTTCGTAGATTGTTAATTTAGATTGAGTTCAATAAGATAGGTATCAACTTAGGCATTATGCTTTACTCTGTAGGTCTACGAAAGTACAAATGTTTTCCAAAATTTAAAGATGAACAACTCCGCTCGAGTGAAATTATGATTATTCGCGTTGAGTGAAATTATGCTCTGTAGGTACACTAATTATTCATTATCATGAGAAATGGTGGCCTAGTTTTAAGAAATACTGTATTTTAAGAAGGACATTACAATACAACTGTAAGTACTTGAAGCTTCAACTTCATTCAACCAAGCCCGACCCGGCCCGGTGCGGTCTCACGTGATCCTTTAGGTTCGGGAATATGAATATAACTCACTTGTATTCACTCTTACTTGTTTAGTATTTTTCGTAAATACATCGGAAAGTTTTAAACCTCCTATTTTTCACAAAAAAATGTTGTGAATTAACGAAACATAAAAAAATGTATTACGAGTATCCGTTTCAGTAACGTTAAAACATTAAATTGTTAAACGTCTTTAAAAATAGAGGAGGTTCTCAATTCGACATTTTTATTTTTTAATAAAAACCGCAGTTTGAAATAAAATCGTAAAAATCATAGTCAGTGTTCAGTATCAGTCTCTAAATAGCTACTACCGGTGTATTTACCGTAGCTTAAAGAATTCGGGTTTTTTCAGTAATTTAATTAGATCGTATACGTACGTATATCCTACTGGTATTTACATCTACATAAGACATACATACATAATATCCCGAATTTCTGTTCTAGTTATTGGTAGTATATTATCTTCGACTTAATCCAATTCCGTATGCTAATCCGTTTGCGTATCGACGTTCAACATTATTTATACGTAAGTAACATACGATAAAATATTTATAGAGAACATTTGTTGCAGGCGAGAAGCCCCACAAGTGCGTGGTGTGCTCGAAGGCGTTCAGCCAAAGCTCTAATTTGATCACACACATGCGCAAGCACACCGGCTACAAGCCCTTCTCGTGCGGGCTGTGCGACAAGGCCTTCCAGCGCAAGGTGGACCTGCGCCGGCACCGCGACTCGCAGCACGCCGACGCCGAAGCGCCGCCCGCGCCGCTGCGCTACCGCTACTACGGCGATGAATCCCCCACACCCCTCGCGCCTATTGTCACCAACTAAATAACAATATTTGCCAACTTGCAATATTTGCCGGTTTTTCGGGTTTTAGTCAACAGCCGACATGGCCCATTTCAGTGTTTTAAATATACTCTGTCCAACAGTCTTTGGCAGTAAAAAACGGGGTCAAATTAAAATTACCTATCAACAACGCTTTGTGCCTACATTTTTTCAATTTCCCGCCTTTTTCTACTGACTGGTTGGCCAGAGTATACCTATCCAACTGGCAGCGAGAAACCGGTTAGCGATAGATTCATTTTCCTGAAAGAAACGGACTTTGTAAATGTAAATGTTGATTCCCGGGACTTAATAATATATTAATAATTTAATAATATATTACTGTAGAAGCCGAAAGGGAGAGTCTGGTCGGTTAAGTAGACAGCATACCTAGACGGATGGTTTATTACTCGTATAGTGCTTTTCTCAAACGATATACGAATATTTCCCCAAAACGGTACATTCCAAAACCCATGATTGCCTTAGAACGGCCTAATGTAGCTGGCGCTATAGAAGCTGCCTAGCGCGCCCCCCGCGCACCATACTGTCTTTTTAGAAAATTTCATACAACATTGGTCATCAATATTTTATGAAATTTCCTAATTGACCTCTCTTCACGTACGCAACACCATTCTTCAAGTTTTATTATAAAAAATAAAACGGTAACACTTGGTCGCATCTTTGAGAACAGGTAGAGGTATTTATATTTCAATATTTAATCGATGTTTACATAGTCCAAAAAAAACTTGCTAATCGCTACAATTCTGGCTGGATAGTTGCTATATAAATAATTTCATTGTTACCGCAACTAAAAAGTTGGTTGGATATTTAACTGTGAGTATGTCAGGTATTTTTGATTTGCTTTTTTTAGTGACCAAAGATAAAAACGTCATTAATCAAACCTTTAATTTCAACGTTTAATTGATTAAATAATGATGATATTAATAATGTACCTAATCCATGCACTGGCACAGTACAAATTGGTACTAGCGATGATAGTTTTACTTTGTGTCCCTAGTTAGGAAACATGTGATTCTGTGAATCCGAGGCTGCTTATATTTATCAATTGTTGTTACCCTAGGTATACCTATCACCTAAATGAGAATGTTATTGCCTGCATAATATACCTAACTTACGTGTATATTTTATAAAGCGAGTCATGCAATATTCATCAACATCATAGATGCTAAAGTAGGTACTAATCGTTAAATGTTAAGATTTGGAAATCGTCGCTATCACTAGGCGCGTAGTACGAGCGAGCTCGTTTAAATAATTAACTGATATTGAACCTACTTATAATTTAAGCATTTTGCGACAATAGGCAAATCGCAAACCATGATAGTACTTACGACTAGATTGTACGATTGAATTGTCCGACATCAATTAATCCGTCCTTTGTCAACGTGATAAAAGTATAATGTACATACATAAATAAAATAAGAAGTAATTAATTTTAAGAGCGGATACCAGAAACCTGTTAAAATCATGCAGGTAGACCAATAATATAAGAATAGTCTATTAAAAACCAAAGTAAAGTGTCTTAGTTTTAGGTAAGTGTGAAACGCTTTATTTATTTTGAATAAGATTTGATTAATTATATTCTATGGCTTATTACACTTCTGCTAAGTATTGATTTACTGTATAATTTTCATTTAGGTATATTTAGCCAGCACTGGCAGCAGTAAGACTTACTTTATCGATTAATTGTCACAGTCAAAGATAATAAAATTGAACATGCATTTAATTACCTATAATTATTTGAATTTATATTTACGGAAATTCTATATAGGTAACTAAGGACCAAGTATTGTGCAAAGGTACCTAAGTGTACCTAACTATCACGAATTAATTTTGTTATGCTGGAATTAAAATTGAAGTATTTCTGTAAGCTTATGATGGCTCCGTGTTTATCATGACGTCGGTACCTTCTCGTTCTGACAAGTATGCATGTGAAAAGGGAAGAGTAGTCTTATAAACGGTAAAATAGGGACCATCACAAGCCATCTGAAAACGTATTAAGGATTATATGTAACTTAACATATCTCTGACATATCTATAATCCTTAATGCGTTTTAAATTTTTTACTGTGTTTTATAAATTTCAAATACCTAATTATACTAAACATAACTGCTGTGCCGTACATAAATGTGCCGTATATAAATCGGTATTAGAATTCATTAAAAATAATCAAAAGATACTTCTTGTTACCAGTTTATTTTGATTTGGTTACCAATAGGTATTTGTGAGTATTTTGCACTGCACATAAGTTAGGTTTTACCATTATTTTATGTCATGTAGGTAGGTGCCTACATAACACATTTTTAATTTTATAATGCAGCGCGTTTACCTAGATGTATCAAAACAAAACTAAATAACGTCATAAATAACGAGTGAGCCAACTTAATATTATGCATAATGTAATGATAATTTTTCTAAGCACCAGAAGGATAAAACCATATATTATCTGTGCATTTACCAACTTAATCGTTTTTTTAATAGAAACATACAAATATCGCTATATATTTGTGAGGTGATTCAAATTTATTCAAAACTGATGAACCATAAAGACGAGAATAAGATCCTATATTACCAAACCAATTATGGGAACAGATTTACAGGCACGGCTCTTCAGAGGAATTGATAACGAAAGTTAGGTAACGGTTGTTACTTAATTAAAATATATAGTATCTAACTATCTTACAATGCTGTACCACATCGCAATCAAATCTTTATGTAACTAGTCCACATTGTATTGACACAATTTGAAGTGCTGGAAGTAAATATGTATGTATCATACCTACATAATACGTACCGTTACACTAGCAATAACAAGCACTAGATGCAATGATTTAAGTCCATGTACGCTTCTTTGTTTATAGTTCATTAAAGGTTAAGTTCATTGAAATAACTAATAAGTATAATTTTATCTTAAATTAGAATCTATTCTCATAGCAAGTGTGGCGTCACGTTGAATCTACACTTTGGTGAAGATAACGGCTAGAACACCAAAGAGTACCCGCTACGAAAACTCGTCTAAGTATGCCAGTGTCAAGCATTATCTTGCATTTTTATACCTAAGTACTTAATTCAAAACTTTTGGACCTAGAAATATAGCTTTTGAGGAGATTTGGAATATTTATGAATTTAAGAATGTACTTACAATTGTATTTTAATACAATGTGATCACTGACAGGCAATATTACAATATACACAATTTTCTTCGTATCACACTTTTCTGTCGGTTAGACAAAATAAATGTCACTTAGAGGCTCCATTTGTCTTTATGAGTAGGATTTTGCGTACCGCAAACAACCATGAACGATTCTTCAAGTGCTATGAAAATAATAGTAGGTACCTATCTCAGTAGGTGATATGTTG
Organism: Thaumatotibia leucotreta; assembly: GCA_025490895.1. Classification (NCBI taxonomy): domain Eukaryota; kingdom Metazoa; phylum Arthropoda; class Insecta; order Lepidoptera; family Tortricidae; genus Thaumatotibia; species Thaumatotibia leucotreta. The sequence goes on along the minus strand of JALPQI010010242.1, from coordinate 15,990 downwards.
GTATACGTGACGAATTTAAGGTGATACTTTTATAGTTTGTTTCATTGTAAGTATATATGATCTGTCAAAAACTTGTAATTTATTTAGGCCAGTTTAATATATGAATATTTACCAGTAATTGTATTTGATTTTAATATCAATTCCTTTCCATTTCTTGTCACACCCAAAAAACACTCGATGCAAGATGTTAACAAAAGTGACGAAAAGTACCTTTTGACGACTGATTTATGAGACTGACTTTACTTTTCCTACCTTATTTTTAGCACCCATCCCATTCTGAGGTTAAACATCCTATATCGGGCTACATACATGACAAAATAATATTTCAACTTTAGCTTGACTGCGTTATAATAAAAATAACGTTATTACGGGGTCGTAACGTAATCCCAACTGTGAAAAACGTGTTAAGATGGTCTTTATGAACAAGGTTTTCCATCATCCTGTAGATATGTTTACCTTTTGCGCCTCATAGTTTCGAAATATTTTGATAGGTTTTATAAACATATATACAGGGTGTTACACCATCCACTGAAACCTTAAATTTGGTTTGGTAGGTTATACTGGTTATACTATGGAACTAAGACAGAAACCTCCAAAAAAAATTTGGGTCTTTCATACAAAATGTCGTTACCTATCGGTCATAATGTATGAAAAAGCCATTTTCTTTTTTTAGATTTCGTGATTGGCCCCATTGCAAAAGTTGTTCAGTATAGCCTTCTAAATCATCCCGTTCAAGGTTTTCAGTGGGTGGTGTAACACGTACACCCTGTATTTTATCTGTTTCATATTGACATGATATCAGAGAGTCTGCCTCTTTATTGTATATGTAAATTTAGAAGCAAATGTGTCAGGAAGAAGACGTGGCGTGGACTAGGTTTCTCAATCCGATCTCGTAGCTTTACCATGAGTTGCTGCTACATTATTAACGTAGACATCTTTCGCATAAGACGCGAGTTCGAGAGTTACACCATTAGCAAAGTCATGTTCGGCTACAGAACTTAGTACCTACTCTCGATAAGTTAATAGGTACCAAGTAAATTGTACAGTCGAGTGCATTAATATATAGACACATTTGTAAGATCAGTATGGAGAAGTGTATATACACGGTGGAATTTAATTGGTGAACAGGAACCCATTTTTCTAATTCAGTAATCGATGGCGGTCACGTTTATGTAGTACTTAAGTGGAACCAAGTTTTTTTTTAGCATAATTTTTTTTTATGTTGAAATTAAAATTTATTGTCACCCTACTAATGGTTTAGTCTGAAAAGTTTAATATCTCTTTTCAAACTATCAGCCATAAAAACTTAAAACATAAATGAGCAATAACCACTCACATGCTTTAATTTTTGCGATAGACTCTATTCCTATGTAAAATAACAGTGATGCATGGCTGATAGTTTGAAAAGAGGTATTAAACTTTTCAGACTAAACCATTAGTAGGGTGACAATAAATTTTAATTAAAGTTTAATTTCAACATAAATATTTGTTATGCTAAAAAAAAAACTTGGTTCCACTTAAGTACTACATAAACGTGACCGCCATCGATTACTGAATTAGAAAAATGGGTTCCTGTTCACCGATTAAATTCCACCGTGTATATTAATGCCCTTGACTGTACTGCATAGGTACTCAAATGTTAATTAGATTAAGGAATGTAATTAATGAAATACCTCACATCCGTATAATAAAGTCCCAAAATAAAATACCGGCCAAGAGCATCTCGGGCCATGCTCAGTGTAGGGCTCCGTCGTTAAAAAAACGACTGGACTGATTATGTTCGGAATAGTTTTTATTCATGATTTTTTTCATATTTTATGGACCCATGGATCAAAAATTAGCGGTAGAGGAGAGACACAATTTTTTCGTACTGGAGCGATTATTTATGAAAATATTAATTTTAGAAATAAACTTTCCTTTGAGACCCATATTCTTTTTGAAATACATACCTAAAAAACTATACTCCATTCTATAGAATTACAGCCAAATAAAAAAAAATCAGCCCCAGTTTACTACTACGGGAGATACTTGAAAAAAAAATCAACATTGTAGGTTGTACTTAGGTATCAAAGTAGGCATCCAGCAAAATTTCATTACCACATATCATTACAATATTAAGTAGGTACTTAATACTGTTAAAAGTAGCGTAGTATTAGTACAAGTTTCTACTAGGTATAGGTACACTATAATTCCTATTCCTATGCGCACATGAGTAGGTATATACTCGTATACATTCGTATAAGTAAGCAATCTACCAATTTGTTTGTTATCAGTCCACAGATGGTATTAAAGATTCTTTTAGTGCTTCAAACTCATATTAAATCGATGTGTATCACGCGAGGGCCATACATATTTTGATTTCGTTACTACATTACTCGATCAAATGAAATGAAAACGCCACAACAAATACTATTAATTCAGAATGACCGTCGGAGGCCGCTAGGTGAACCCACTGTAGACACGTCACCTTACCCCATTATAATAGATTGTTTGTTGTCGCTGAATAATTGAATATAAAGGTACCCGTAACATTGTAGGATGCTTTTTATAGTGATTCCACCTATACTTATTACCATCTTATTACTATCACCTAAATCACTTCCTATCCTCCTACTCGTATCATTTCATACGATTGGCAACATTAAAACTATTTAAATATTTAACAAACGGGTTACTCACGTAATTTAAGTTGATAATTGCTCGGCATGTTTCGATCCATTTAGTTATAATTCTAAAACATTAAAACTATCCCAGATATTAGAGCAAGCTTTATAAACGCCTGCTCAAATTAAATGAGCAAAATGTTGTTTTAAGTTGCGTTTTTAGGGTTTCGTAGTAAAATTGGTAGGTCCAAAAAATACGAAAACTTGGACTTATGAATACTTGAGCAATTCTTTTTATTTTTGCCACTAAAATGAAATATGTAAATTTGAGTAAATTTTATACTATTTCTGCTCAGAATCACGAGCTGATTCCATTTCCGGCGAAAAAAAAACTGTCCCAAAAATTTCATACATATGTCGAATATCCTCTCGTGTTACCGCCATAGAAGGTGTATGGAAAATAGTAACACAATAGGAAAAAAAATCATAGGACACTTTTTTTTTCGACGGAAATGGAAGCGGCTTGTGATTCTGAGTAGAAATAGTATAAAATTTACCTAAAATTTCATATTTCATTTTAGTGGCAAAAATAAAAAGAATTGCTCACTTTCGTAAAATCGTAAATTGGACAAATTAACAATTAACGAAATGTAATTTAGGTTAACGTTGATTTGGGATATTAAATTATTGCGAAATGATTCCTGGCAAGTAACATATAGGGGAAAAAAATGGCGACACACTGGCGAGCATTGCAAGAGAATTAAATGGTGTAATCCTGACTATATTTAGTGTCTTTAATGTTACCTTTATTAATTTTTCGGATTTTTTTTTGGCGTAACTCTTCATAAAATTTATTTGTAATTTCAATATATTCATTTGTTTATAATAATGTGTTCTAATGTTATCATACTTTTTGCCTGAAAATCAAAAAATAAGAAATCACCTAACGAAAAAACCTCTGCCTCTAAAATAAAAATTAAAAAAAACCGTCGACTCATTTTTTTGCTATGATATGATGACACTGGCAATGTTGAAAAAAATTAAAAAAATAAGTAAAAAATAATAGATTGTTAACCAAGGGTCGAAACTTTGAAAGTGACCCATTGCACTTACTGAGAGCGTCAATAATTTGAGGGTCAATGGGTGACTTTCCCGGCTTTCACCCGAGTTAAACCATTTTCATTTCGACTTTGAGCTTTCGACCCACCTACGTACGAAAATTTTACCAGGAAAGATGAAAAAAATTGTGACATTTTCACATTAGGATTAGGTACGTTAGTTACTCGGGCATTTTCACTTTTTCGGTCACCCAATTAGCGTGTAACGACAATTTAAGGACTAAATTTCGATTATAACTCGGTTTAGGTGTTCATTTTACAAACTACGTATAAGCCATATTATATTATAAAAACGCCGATCGAGTTTAAATTACTAAAGATGTCGTACTTAACTGTCGTTACAAAGCTGACTGCAATTAAGGTTTTTGAATTTCACGCTAATCGGGTGTCCCTAAAAGTGAAAATACCTACGTAACACATTTTTTTCCTTTATTTTGATTGGTTTATTATGGTCCTAGTTTGTCGTTTATCGTGCTACGCGTCTTTCGCTATCTTTCGCGCTTGCGTACTTGTCAAAACGTGACGGTATAGACGATAACCGATAAGATAAACACGGGACCATAGTAAGCCACCAGAATGTATGGTTAAAATCTCAATGCTCGTATAATAGATACCTACTTACTCTTGAGCTACCCCTAGGTACCCACCTACCTCATAGTATCGTATGTAGATACGTTGGTAATTATATACGTCCAGTGTATGTCCACACAGCAATAGTCTGGCTTCTGCGTACCCTTTACTACCCTGCCATCGCGATTTTGTAATACAATTATGTAGATTGGAAGCAGGGCAGCATATAGGGACAGAAACCTTACAAAGAACTACACGCGCATTGGAAAATCCATAATGAGATTTGCTATGTACCAACTTGGTTACAAAGGGGGCGTAAGTATCTACCTATATATAACAAGCATAATTATTATAATATGTGTATATTTTAGAGATACTGATGTTATAACTTTATAATATCACATCTGGGTCGCGTTTTATAATGTTACAATTTGCTATTTCGTTGTTTGCCTCTCTAACGCACGCACATATTGACTAGAAAGAGAGGCAAACAGCAAAATTGTAAATTGTAACTTTGTAAAACGCGTCCCTGATTGTATTTAGTGGGTACTTACTTACTTCCGACAGATAAATCACAATATAAGTAAGCAACCGAAATAAACAACAGGGTTAAATTTCTTCCTTAGAAATTGGCTAATTGCAATTTTAATTATTGTTTCGTAGAATCCATAATAATCCACATGTAACTATATCGTTTGATAATTCCGTGTATATAAAAATCATGAATCACAGACGTCATGATTTTAATTTTATTGATGATTTTATTTCATTAAGCCCTAAAATGTTGTCTGGGAATCCATTATTTGAGCGCGACGGCGACTGTAATAAAATAAATAATAAATAAATATCTTGAGTCATCTTACACAAATCGACCTAGTCCCACGGTAAGCTCAATTAAGGCTTGTGATGTGGGTACCAGGCGACGATATTTATATAATAGATAGATATTATGCTCGTCACTTTCGAACTTGCACACTTTTTAGAACCTGCGGCCCTACCGCGAAAAACTATATTCGTAAATTTCGAAGATTTGTCTCTCTCACTCTAATGACGCCTTCGTTTGAGTGACAGATAAATCCTCGAAATTTAAGAATTTCGATTTTTGCGGTAGTAGGTCTGTAGGCCTGTGGCAGTAAGAATAGGTACATTTGTCACCACCCCAACTCCTCCTTCGGGTGTCGTAAGAGTCGACTAAGGGATTCAAGTGTCACTGACCATTATTTGATAAAAGATTGATGATGGGCAGCAGCATCATCATAGTGGACACATTACTGTGATCGCCAATCCGCTTGCCCAGCGTGGCGATTATGGGTATTTACCTCCTAATGCGTTTATACGCATAGTTAATAGGAGAGGCCTACATCCAGCAGTGGACTATCATAGGCTGATGATGATGATGATGATGAGGCCTGTAGCCGTACCACGAGTTGGAAAGTTAAGGATACGTTAGGTTTTGATCGATATCTAGCAATCTATCATGCTCGTACTGGCACATTGGAGCGAGCGCCTTGGTACGGCTATTGACGACAACATTCAACAACGACAAACGATTAAACATGGGACCATCATAATCATCAACATCATCACCGAAGTTCGTACATTTTGGGGATTTGTCTCTGTCGCTACAACCAACACGTTATTAGAGTGACAGAGAAAAAGCCCCGAAGTTTGCGAACTTCTGTGTCGGTAGCAGGCCAGCGTCATGACATGAAGAATCGAACAGTGCCATCAATCGGCGAAATGAGTCTACAGTCAATGCGCAAGTACATTATTTGAGATGATTTTCCTGGAAAAAATCGTTTTCAGTACCTTTTTTTCTTGCCAGGTAGAATTTTCGGAGGGCCATCTGCGGCCCTACCGCGAAAAACGAAATTCGTAAATTTCGTGGATTTGTCTTTCTCACTCTAATGAAGTCTTCGTTTGAGTGACGGAGAAAAATCCTCGAAATTTTTTAATTTCGATCTTGCGGTAGTAGGCCTGTACTGAAAAACGGCGCACGATTCACGCGCGAAACGGAAATTCGTAGCTTGTATGCTCCATTTCAAATACTATGGCCCGATGCCACATACAACTTTGAAGTGGCATCGGGCCATGGTATTTGAAATGCAGTATATCAATTTAAAACACTCCCTTTATTGTCACTCATTACTTAATTTTTTCGCACTTGTATCGTAATGTACTATTTTAAGTGACTTCAGAGCGAGATGGTCCTGTCACCAAGTCGGGTTCTGATGATATGATCTTGAAAAGTTTTTAAATTTTTAAATTTTGTGATTATTTTTCTCTCATGACTCGAAAAAAGGATAGTGATGATTTCAACTAATAAATGTTTCAGTTTTAGGGATTTCAAAATCAGACCTAGTCCCTTCAAGTATGTATGTACATAGCCCTCATATGGCGGAATGTGAAACCACATACGGGAATACTATAAGAAAAAAATATTCGCAACACATGAGATATTAACATAAGTCTAAAATAAACTATTTAATTATTTATGCACTGAAACAATTATGGATCAATGTTGCAGTGACAAATATCACATTAATCAGCCTTTATGTTCATAAACAGATAAGCAAGCGTTGACCTTCTTATCAGCTAACTACATTTTATTGATATTGATTTTAGTTTGTTTAAAAGTATTAAATGGCTTTAAACTTCTATTAAAGAAAACTACAATAAAATTGTAATTTGTTGTACCATTTTAATAAATCCTTTCCATTGTAACATCCAAACTGTTAAAACTTTTGTACAAGGAAATAAATGAAAACATAAACATAAAAAAGGAAAATATTTATATTTATAGTAGGTACTTGTTTAAAGTGTATGTGACACTATTATCACAGGATTTTCATGGTTGTAACACTAACAATCATAAAACCATTTGATCCTTAATCATCCCAGTTGACTTGGTGGCAATCATGCCACACAAAGGTTCCCTTTTGAGTGGAGGGAGCTTCCAGCGCCAGGTACAGTGGGGCCCGCGCACCTCTCTCGGGGGTAAAATCTCCCATTCCTTTTGTCATATCAGTCTTGACAAAGCCAGGGTGCACACAATTTATGGCTACATCTTTGCCTTGTTCTAAAAACTGTCTTTGCTGAACAAAAGTTAATGCCGACATAGCCACTTTAGACACTTTGTAGTCCCCATAATGACCCGCAAATGAAACAAATGAACTTTTACCATTTTTCGCTGCCTGTAAGAAATCATTCACAAATTGTAAAATCTCTTCCACCGTAAGGTCATCTTTTACCAAAGTGTCCAACCAAACCTGTTTTCGTATATTAGAAAGCAATCCCCAATCACTGCTGATGTTTATAATTCGAGCATTGTTCTTTAAATGAGGATATAATATTCTTGATATAGTTAATAAACTAAAAAAGTTCGTGTCCATAAGTTTTTTTGCATCTTCATAGGATGAAACTGATTTATCAAAATCAAGAATTCCAGCATTGTTTACAAGAACATCTATGCCTGCATGATGTGTAGAGACGTATGTGGCGAACTCTTGAACACTTTCTTCACTCGTAACGTCCAATACATGGAATAGCGCGTTCAGGCCGAGTTCTTCAAGCTTTTTAACGGCTTGTCTTCCCCTTTCTTCGTTTCTAGCTGTAAGGTACACAGCACCATCGAATTTTGCACATAAACCCTTAACTATCTCGAATCCAATACCTCTATTCCCACCGGTGACTACGGCTACTTTGGTTTCCATTTTGTACATACAATTTTGGAATCTTAAAATACTACGTTATAAAATAATATTTATCACCAAAATGACATCTCGTCCATCTGCCCCGGTCATTCTTATTTATTTTGACATTGACATAAAAGTTACAGCGCCTATGCGAAAGCCGTTCGAAAACGAAAAGTTAGAACCACTTCATATTACATTACACTGGTTCAAAACAATCTGCAAAATATAACTATTTATAGCAATATCATTTAAGGTAAAAGAGAAAATATAATGGTTTCCCTAATTTCAGTTTTTTTTACATTTGAAACAGTATTTTATACTATCGTGTTGTAAATTCAGTTGAGTTACCGAGTACCGTGTTTAGGCCACGAAGCTCGCCGAGTGGTCTTTTAATGAGGGTTTTCTCGAAAACGTATGCGCCACTATTTTTATTTTTTTATATAATTTTATTAACTCATACAATACATTCAAATACGAAACTATAGGCGCTCTGAGAATTTAGACAAGTTTCTGGACCTGACGCCTCAGTGCTGCCACCCAGGTGAACATCATTTCAGAAATCCCTCATTTTACTGGCACGTGATTGGTCAAATTCATTATAGTTGCGTACAGCGCTGTGTAATAACAGTAATAAGGCCTACTATCGCGTAAGTCGAATTTGGTAAATTTCGAGCATTTTTTTCTATCACTCTACTCACTTTTTGACGAAAGCGTCATTAGAGTGAGAGAGGCAAATCCTCAAAATTTGCGGATTACGAAGTTCGCGGTAGAGCCGCCGTTCATTAATTTCATTATAGTTGAGTAGCGAACTCGAATCATTGAAACATTACAGTTGCATTACAGTCGAAGAGTAAAAAAAATACCAAAAAGGGCACACTGTTCCTGACAAGACTTAGGTATGCCTAGGTGTTGTTTTAAGCATAAAATACTAGGGTAAATTGCTAGTAACTGGCCACTCTCCAGTAAGGGCTTGTCCATTAATCACGTCATATTGTATAGGGGGAGGGGGGTCAAGAAAAAATCACCAATTATCACCATAGGGGAGGGGGGGCCATCGGACAAATCACGTGTAATTTTTTGACGTGATTAATGGACAAGCCCTAACTAGACACCTTATATAAAAATAAACTCAATGTGCTTATAATTAGAACTCATTATGGAAGAGGAAGAGTTAGTGACACGACACATCGTTTTAAAACGAATTCTAACTATTAGCACATATAGTTCATTTTTATATAGTGTCTAGTTACTAGCAATTTTCCCTATCATATCGTACCCTAACATATCCGCGCCCGATTGATATAGGCTAAATAAGTCTGATCTGAAACTGATACAATAAAATATGTAAATACTAAACATAAGTAGGGTAAATTGCACTTATACAAAAATGAACTTTATGTACTTAAAATTAGAATTTATTTTGGAAGAGGATTAGTGATTGGCATTGACACGACACAGTTTTAAAATGAATTCTAATTATAAGCACATAGAGTTCATTCTTATATAAGGTGTCCAGTTACTCTCCAGTAACTGGACACCTTAGCGACTCTCCGTCGCCAGTTACTAGCAACTAGCAGTTTACCCTACCTATTGATACTGCTAAAAAATAAAACATTTTAAAAATAACTGGGCATGTATTTCCTTAGACTCATCCACTGGGAATCTGTAGAATTTTCTTTAGTGTTCTAGTTTATACAGAGGTAAGTAGGTATAGACCTCGTCGAGTCTTTGCCAGCCGGTAACTGTGTGGTGTGCGGTCACCGAGGGCGGGGGGAAGGGGGAGCATTTTCGGTGGGAGGCAGGGTGTGTCCATATTGTGCATTTTAGTACTATTTATTATACAGCGACTCTGGCCAACCAGCTTGCAGGAAATTCAAGATGTAAGCGCAAAAGTTTGAAATTGCCGCCTGTTTCTACTAACAAGGTGGTTCGCCAGAGTATACAAATACTCGTTTATAAATCAGTACCTAGCAGTAGGGACTTTCAGGTGCTGGTATTATATTTATTAGTATTAAATATACAATAACTTGAAATATAGGAATTAAAATTAAATTTTATTACAAAAATCAATAATCTCTAAATGCACATAATAATAATATTATATTGAAAACCTACATATTTACACAACTTAAATTTCCAGCAAAACACTTGTTCTTTGTCAATCAGATCAACACAACAATAAATTTATAAATTACAATACAATAAAAATTGTACACACTTAAAATTCATCACAAAGAATACATTTAAATCTTATATCTAGTCAATTTTTACAGCTGCGTAAATTTTCCTAATAAATGTATAGGCGGCGAAAAATCCAATAGTGCCAGTCAAAAGCCAAAACGTCAATACCATTAAACCTGAAATAAAATAAAAAATGGGTTAATGCGCTCCTAAAAGTTCTTTAACAAAGTAGGTATACTTCCGTGTATTGATTTGGAAAATATTTGAACGTTTTATTAAAAACGTCCCACTTTGTCGTTTACCATAAGGACGGAATCGACTTGTACCTTTAGGTATAAGAATTAAATGTCTAAGCGCCTTTATCGCCAGCGACAAAGGACATTTTTTACTAAACCGCTCACAAATGTTTTGTCATGTAAGAAGTTTAACCTTTTAACCGCCGTAGTCTGATATATCAGGGTTGCATTTTATAAAGTTACAATTTACAATTTTGCTGTTTGCTTCTCTTTCTAGCCAACACGTGCGTGTGATAGAGAGGCAAACAGCGAAATTGTAAAATGTTACTTTATAAAACGCGACCCAGACAGTCAATATCAAGCGCACCTCGCCCTTGTCTGATAAATCAGACAAAGGTCTGATTAGGTTTTCACGGTGTATAAATGAGTCTCATTCAAACACAAGCTCTGATCTGCGTGGTAAAATTACACCACGCAGATCATATATTATTGGTGGCTATACCAGGCACGCTCCATGAAAATTTCCTGACGGTTAAAAGGTTAATAAAATCGTATCAAGTGTACACAAAATAATGTCAGGGCTTGTCCATTAATCACGTCATACTGTATAGGGGGAGGTGGCGATCACCAAGTATCACCATGGGGGATGGGGGGGTCTAAAATAGGCCAAAATCGTATGACGTGTAAGGTCCGACCGAGACCCATATTTTAGTCTCGGCCGAGACCGAGACCGAGAATAAATTTGATTCTCGGCCGAGACCGAGACTTAGAAAGGATAAAAAACGTATAAATAACATAAAAAATCCCTAGCAAATACCGATCGTAAGTCCAACGTCAAACTAAATACAGCAATTATTTTTATGTAGGTACCCCAAAAACCGGTATTCGAATTTTAGGTATTTTTATCAATAGTATGATAGGGGTCGCTTACTCTAAATTATTCCTTCCGTTCATTTTAAAGTGAAATTGAATGTCAATATGAATATGACACCAATAAAATCGGAGTTAGTTCGCAAGATGGTGTCATGATCGCCAATTACAGCTCATTACGAATCTCGGCCACGGCCGAGAGTCCCGGTCATTTTTGGCCGAGAATGCAGAGACCGAGATCTCGGTCGGACCTTAAAGACGTGATTAATGGAACGGCCCTCATATTAAATTTGATTGGCTTGTCAAACCTAGTAATGAAGCTACTTCATCATTTTCCCTTGGGTATAAGAACCTGGGCGCACCCGCAGCGAACTTTGAATTTCGCAAATTTCGAGGCCTCGGTCATTCTAATGACATGACGCCTTCGTCGAAGTGACAGAGAAAGACGATTCCTCGAAATTTACAAAATCCACCATAGTAGGCCTGGGGCGCATTTCTCAAAAGATTTGTAATTTATAATACATGAGGAAGTCTCTTTTTAAAACTTTAAATTAGACAATGATAAAATAAAAATATGAGAAGAATAAGATAAAAATGCACCTTCCAGACCTTCCTGTTTCCGAATTGGCTTTCCAGTTTCGAAAACCTTATCCGCAAACCGTGTGTGTGCGGCCAGGCCTACTACCGCAAATTCGTTTATTTCGAAGATTTGTCTCACTCATTTATTCATGTCACTCTAACGAAGGCGTCATTAGGGAGACAGAGACAAATCCTCAAAGTTTGCGGATTTCGAAATTCGCGGTAAGGGCGCTAGCTTATAATCGAAAATGTCATTGCATGTTATTGTTACCTGTGTAGCCAATATAAAGCAGTGTAGGTATAAACTCGGTAATCTCCAGTTTGGTGAAGAAGTAGAATATTGAATAAATTAAGATGTAGACTGCAGAACCTCCAGAGACAATAAAACTTTTCCACCACCAGTGATAATCCTGAAATGCGAAATCACTTTCATTTCTTACATTGAACTAAGTTTAGACCGCATGGAAATAGTACAAAATTGATCGCCAATTTTCGCTGGTGAAGTAAAGATGATGATCATCGTGATCGGGTTTTTGGGTGCCCCCTAGCGGGATTTCACGTATAAAAAAATTACGGTGTGACTATAAAAAAATATTCAACACTATTGTTTTATTTAACACAAGAGCATACTTTATGAAAAAAGTTAATTTTTCAAGTTACTGGAGACCCGCCGGGAGAATAAAAAAAACCGATCACTGGTGATCACAATAAAGGGTTAAATATTAAATACGAATACATGATAATCTAGCGTTTCCTTACAATTCTGTGCCTCAAAATCAGACTCGCCCTGGTCCACAAAAAACAAATTAAGCACGTCATTAAATCGCTAACTGCCGAAGGCTTATATCCTAAAAGGGCAATTTTTGTGGACTTTGGTGAATCTGGCACTGAGGTACAGTACAGAATAAAGGACCTCAAAAGGTACAAATGATTTTACTGCCTTACAAAATATTTAAAAATTAGAATACATACCTCTCCACACAATTGGAAGTACACCATAACAATTGAGATTTGTGAAACGGACACCACCAAAATGCAAAATACTAGGAACAAAAATCCAAAGAGATAATAAAATTGATTTTCCCATAGTGCATTAAAGATGAAGAAAAGTTCTATAAACACAGCCCCAAATGGGAGGATTCCGGCCATCAGAATACTGAAAATAAAGACAATTATTAAATTTGGTATTAATTTAACCAAGTGATGAAATTAAAAAAACTAAATGAGAAAAATGTAATCTAAATGAAGCAAGACCTTTTAAGGTTTAATTATCTTTAACTTACCACACCAAAACATTCATGTACCAGACCTGTTCAGGTACCTTCCTTGGAATAAAATTGGTCCTTACAGGATGTTGAAAAGCCTGATTTTGGTGACATCCAATATAATATCCCAAATAAACCAATGGAAGTGATATACAGAACCAGAGACACAACAGAGCCATCATCGTTGAAAATGGTACAGCTCCACTGGAGTGTTTGCCCATAATAAAGAAGTTTAAAAAGAAACAGGTCCCAAAAACAATTGCAGGGTAAAGTGTGGCTGTCAGGAAAGCAGCTTGCTTCCACTGTTTGCCTTTCATTGTGCTGTAGAGGCGAGCAGAATAATATCCGGCGATCAGACCCATGAATACGTATAGGAATATTGCCGCTGTCATTAGTGCGCCTCTGCTGGCTGGTGAAAGCATACCCAGCATAGCCACAACTGCAAAAAAAAAAAAAACTTATAATAAGGGCATTTCAAGCTACTCTAATAGAACAAACGGAGGATATTTCCGCGACAAATAGCTCGGAAATTTACAAAATATTCAGTCAGGTGGCTTGGGATCAGTCTAGATCTGCGTAAGTGCAGATAATTAAATTTTCTATAATAAGGTACCGGTACCATATTTGCAGTATTCTGTTTCCTGACCATACACTTCCCGAGACTTTCCTTGGCTTTAAAGTGACACCCGTGTATTTAAAATAAAGTAGCACAGGTATATCAAAAAATATTCTGCATTTATCCCAACAAATATTAAAAATAGGATGCAAATTGCGTTACCCAATTTTTATAACTGGATTCTCAGAAAGATGTTTTTCTATGCTCAAGATTCATCCTTTACAAACATTGCAAGAATCAAAAATAATTGACTCATAATTGACACATAGCTCAGTCATGGAATTTATCATAAAAATCATAAATTACTTACAGATAGTAATAAGAGCCATTAAAAACACTTGGATACCACTGCCTATAACAGCTGCAAAAAGCATTCTCTTGGGTGGAGGCCTAAAGACATCACCATGAACCAACTTCCAGCCAGTCTCCTCCATCATGTCATCAATACTTTCGTCGGAATTGTAGCGGGCAATATCTCTTCTTAAAGTCCTTACCATAATCATGGTCAGTATGCCTGAAATGATACATATACAAACCGGATAGCAAGGCCTTTGATCAAATTAATCCTTGCATAAAAATAATTAATTTAAATTTGAACTTGGTCAATAGAGTTCAATATTATGACTGCTATAATATCATTTATTAAAGCAGCATAGCATTTTAAATTACTTTGCTGTGCCTCTACAGGGTGCATATTATAATATATATGTATTATTACTGTTGTAATATGGGTGCAATAAACAATTTGATTTGATTTGATATTATGAGCTGGTATACATTAAGGTGATTAAGGGTTTAATAAACTTTTTTAAATATTCAATGCTTTTTATAAAGTTGTACTCAATAGAAGTAGCAAACATTGTAAACAAACCCTTCAAAGAAAAATACATAATTTAGTACTGTTTTATTGTTCAATGGTTTAATGTACTTAATCATAAAAGTTGATGAAAAAACACAGATTTAGCAGTATTCACTGACATTGATAGGATATCAAATACATTTTGAACACAAGGTTTGTTTACATTGTTTGCAACTTGTATTGATGGACTATTATTTAATACCTAATTATGAAGAGAAAATTATCTAACTTTCATGTTACCTGATAAGAAGAACAAGACAACAATCGAGTTCACAATTGAAAACCAATGTATTTGTACATCTTTCATCCCCAAATAGATGTCCCATCTTGAGGCCCAGCTTATGTCCGATTCCCCCCACTCCACAGAGTAAGTGAAGTATAACTTGGTGCCAGTGTCCTCATTCACTAACTGAGACTTGGGTTCTGAGGGAAATTGACAGGAGTCATCCAAGAAAGTATACTCATCTTTGTCTACTGATAGTGTTTCTACTTCAAAACCCACAACTCTATAAGAATCCCTAAAAAAATTGTTAAGATATTAAAAATAACCAATTTACGATTATAACCTGTATTTTTGCTAAATGTAACCATACAACTTACTGACTATGCTTGTGGTATTTCAAGAGCAATTTCAAGTGATTGTTAATATATGCTTTCCCTTTAGACATGAAACCAAGTCTGTAGCCCTGTTCAATATTCCTCTCTGATGTGTCCCTGTTTAGAACCTTTGTAGCCACTGGTAAATTGTCAACTAACCTTGAAAACATTATAAAACACAAATTATTAAATATTTCATGCTATAATGTGACTGGTTTTAAGAGTAACTTAAATCTCTTACAGATGTACAAAATATTCATGTTCAATTCGGCTTGCTACTTTTTCTGACTCTTCAACACTCCAATTGATTGGATTATTTTTCGAATGGCACAAAAGTCGGCACTTGATAGTTTCTGCCATATGCACTTCATATGGTGTATTTACTATACGGTCACCTCTCAATACCTCGCCCAAGTTTTCAGATTTGTATACGAAGGTACCATTCTTTGGTAAGCACAACGGCAGTGAATAATATTCATATGGTAATTGCGTGTGAATGCTAGTCATTTTAACGGCTTTCACTTCAATTCTTTGGCCCTTCTTGAATTCTACTGGTGCTACTCCCGGAACATAAAATCCATTACTAAAGGGTATCAGGGTGATAATGATCGCCATAGAATGCACCTAAAATGAAAGTGAATCAGTAAGTGTATCAACTAATACATACTTATTATTATAATGCAAAAAAGCACTTACTATAAATGCTTTATCCATTTTTCTAAATATTTATTGATAAAATACATGAGTTGACAATGACATTCCGCATACATACCGCAGTCAAACTAAACTAAACTACCACAG
>JALPQI010010241.1:0-40204 GCA_025490895.1 Thaumatotibia leucotreta | reverse complement strand
TCAAGGTTTTTTGTTCTTAGCTAGATTTCTTTCATAATAATCATAATTAATATCTGGGGCACTGATTGGTCCTATATAAGGTACCTATTTATTGTTGACATTTATGAGTTATGAGAGATACAGATATACATTTTGAAAGCAATTGAATAGGTACTTGACGATTGTGCAGGTGGTAAAACCTCGTGTACGGTCCGCCCGGTATCAGCATCATCATCATCATCATCAGCCTATGATAGTCTGCTGCTGGACGTAGGCCTCTCCTATTAACTATGCGTATAAAACGCTCTTACGACACCCGAAGGAGGAGTTGGGGTGATGACAAATGTATTCTTACTGCCGTCACCACACGGCGGTATCAGCATAACGCCATTTTAATAGACATTAACCTGCCGCCAAATAGTAGTGCTCGTACTGTAGCCGTACCATGAGTTGGAAAGTAAAGAATATGTTAGGTTTGAGTCGATACGTATCGCATTCTATCGCGAGATTGGAGCGAGCGCGATGGCCTGCTTTACGTATCGAGTAAAACCTAACGTTACCGATACTTACGGCGAAATGGGTCTTTTGGCCCTCTACAAAATTATTATAATAATATATGTTGTTTTAGCCAGCCCCTCGACACTTCATACTATGGTAAATTATGAAAGCATTTGGTACCAACATAGAGATATAAAAATAATCTTATAGAATTAAAATGCCTACTGTTGCATTTTATTAGCACATAATCATACTGGCCTTCAAACTTAGACGTATTATACTTTTATTTACCACCTAAATAGGTAAAACGTCAGTGTCAAAAATGTACCGTCATAATTGTTTATTGTGAAAGCGGATCCTGGGTTCATGTTTTTATTGCGTTTTATACAAAATATTTAAATGTTTGGTCTAAATGGGGGGCAAATCAATATGGAAATGTGAAGTGTGTGGTGTTCGGCGTGGATTAAAACGAACTTCTGGCGTATTTTTGCCAACATTTCCTCTTGATCCAGGCAGGTCAGTATCAAATTATTTTATATTAGTAGCAAATTATTTTTTCATTTCATAATTGAATATATAATTTTTAACTGCAAACGATAACAGTTACTAATGAAATAATAAATAATTTAAATGGCAAACGTCTAAATAAGGCAAGCTAATGCACAAATAAAGTGCAACAAAATTTATCGATAATCGCTTTATTTCAGATGTATATTATCGAAGAAGAGGATCGGACGGAGAACGAATACAGAAGAGAGTATCACCTTTTAATTCATGAAAAGGATTTTGAGAAGCAATTCGAAATAGATTTAACAGGAATTGAAAATCAACCCATTGTATATTTAAGTGGTTACATTGATTATAGACTCCTGAAAAACAAAGTCGCCACTCCATAGTATAATATTTACGATTGGGCCCATAACCTACTAAGAAAATGAAATAAAAATACCTATACAATAAAAATATTTTTGTGTTATATTAAATAAATAAATAATAATAAATATTGTGTTATAGCCTTATTTTATTTTACCCTTTCATTATTTTATGGTAATATAAATTCAGTATTACGGTAGGTGAAGCAAAATTATTGCACTTTTATCGATATCGATAAACAGTAAGTGTAGTGAGTGTCGAGCTCTAGTGTTGCTTTTTTAAGTTGGTAGTATTGACATTGTATTGTGTACGTTGGCACAAAATGCTTTCATAATTCGGTTTTAGGCTTGTTCGAGAGTGCCGTCTCTTAAAACGTAGTGATTTTATTCTCTTTGGTTTTAGCGGGCGTATTCCTTTGTACAACACATGGGTGGATTGCAATTTTTTTGTTAAGTTAGTCAAATCGTTAATTTCTGTGACAGTTACTTAATTATGAACAAGTAACTGTCACGGTAAAAAAAAAGAAGAAAAATGGAATAGTATCACTCAAACTCGAAAAGTTAGATATTCTCACCTTCTCGCTTCACCATATTACTCTGTAATAATAAGTAAAAGTATACCTAATATAACCTACCACCTTGTACCTACATGCCGAAATCCCTACAAAATGTGGGAAATCAAATATGAATTAACTGGCAACTCTGATCCTAACGTTCATACAGAAACCTATTTTAGCAAAATTTTCATATTATTTATATGATTTTGAATTCGAAAATGGTAAAGTTACATGTGAAAAGTCACACAGTAGCTTTTATTTGTAGTTTTGGAGTTCGAACCGCATTTTTCACTGCGCATTTCGTCATTTTGGCGGAGCTGCTTACTTGACTTTGGCCGAACTGTTACTAACTTGACATAAGCCTGACTGTTGCCTGTGGGCAACAGTGAAGTTATTCGCGAACGATCGCGTACTACGAATCTAGAGGGTATAAATCTATGGACGCAACTCTTGCCAGACTTCATACGCTGTCTCAAATCGCATAATCTTCTGCAACGTATCATCAGTCATTCGTTGTCAGTATGAGCATAGTGGCGCAGTTCGCCTTGGTGTATTTTGCCAGAGCCGCACTGTTTCTAGCGACCGCGTCTGCGTCACCCGCTCCATCTTGCAGGACTGCTGGTTTCGTCAATCTGCTTTCCAAAACGTCCATCGCGTCCGGAATGCCACTGGCTAGGATACACAATTTGTATTTCCATGTGATCCAGTTCTCTTTTCCTTGAAGGTTGCCGATTGAGTATTTGTTCGAAACTATTTCCATGCTGGGCCGTAGGTATAACCTTTTAAATATTTTGGATTGCAACGTGTTTCGCGCAGTTTAACAACGAATGATGATACAATTTATAAAGACAGAAACTTTATATTATAATAAATGTTTTGATACATATTATTGTTTCTTGACAATAGAAAAATCCATAGACATATAAATTGATAGACCGAGTCTATATTATCTGTGGGTGACGCCGGCAATGCCTGTCAACGATGTTTGTTTGGGTATACTAGTGCACCTAAACCGCAAATAGTAAAAGTGATTAAAATAAAGCTTTTCATGTATATTTCTGTTCGATAAGTGCACGGAATGTGATAAAAGTGATGACTTGTGTGGTTCCAGGGTGTAAAAACCGCCAGGGTTACCTGAATGAACAAAATAAAGACATTACGTTTCACCGGTAATTTAGTTTTGACTTGAATTTTAAGATTTCTAACCTTATTAAGGTAAAAGTAACTGAAAATCTTATTCAATATTTGTTGCCGGATACATGTGTGTAGTTTTGTGAATTAACCATTCGTATTTGCATTCATAATGTAATTATAAATAGTGGGATTCAAATATTTGTATCTCATAGTGTTGCACTTAAGAGACCGATCGTGATATCGATAAATGTATTGATAGCCAACTCAGAAAATGAATCGATGTTTTTAATTTCGAACAGGTTTCCACAGGACATTGAACAAAGGCTATTATGGGTCAAAGATATCAAAAAGGCAGATGACTAGTGCCCTAAAAGTATTCAAAAATATGCTCCGCACATTTTAAGCTGTTGTTTCAGGCAAGGGTACGCGCATAAATGATTACATTCTGACGTAGTACCCACCATATTTGGTAATCATCCAATGTCATGTCAACCAGAAAGTAAATTAAGTTTAGTTTAATAATGACACTCATGTGATACTTGTGTCGACTGATTAATTATAAAGAAGCCATCATACGAAAATTGTTAGGTATGCTTTAAGGGATGATAAGTTCCATAAAACATGTTATAATGAGGATTTTCTGAAATGCCGTTCACCAGGGCGGCAGCACTGAGGCGTCAGGTCCAGAAACTTGTCTAAATTCTCAGAGCGCCTATAGTTTCGTGCTTAAATGATTTGTACGTGTTAAGGTGGAATGTCACGGTCAGCTAGGCACTACAACGCCAATAGATGGCGTTATAGTGCATAGGTGGCGCGAATTCTACGTATTTTTATATTTTATGTATGATAATAGAAATATTTTTAATAAGTAATATGTTTGCCGCAAATAAACTGCTGTTTATAATGTGGCCAACAAAATTTCAGGTGAGGTTTAATTTACAAAATAAGTTTATTTGAATAAATACGAAACGCTGACGCGGCTGCGCAGTATGCACACACACATTCAAACCCTTATTCGTTTACGAAACCGATTGCTTATTTCGGAACGAGTATTGAACTTGGATTAGGCTGGTTGGATGACTGTCTGACGCACATTCATTAGGACCAAGGTTCAAATCTCGTGATTTCAATATATTTTTTACTTTACATTACATGACTTTTTATTTTTTTTAATGATACTTTACCTATAATTATTTTTTTTTCAGTAATAAATAAATTATCTGTGGCCTATCCCACAAAACTTTACAAGTGTATAATTCTACAAAATTGTATAAATTCCAAAACAAATAATTGTCAATTTTGTAGATTTGTATGCTTGTAAAGTTTTGTGGTATTGGTCCCTGAACTACCAACCTAGGTTTAATTTTGGTGACCTTATATATTTACTCACCAAAAACGTTTTCAGGTGATGTTATTATTAAGGAGTATGGAAGTAACCATTCCAACCTCCTAGATATATTAGCAAGTTCATATTGTTCTAGGTTGCTATGAAACTATTGTTTACATGTCACTCTTATTTTTTGACTTATCAGATTATACGTATTTTCTCTAACATTTCTCGTTATACTTTAATATGGTAGCAGAGCGTTGTGTTTAATTGTTAAACGACTCTTTTATTGCAATCGTGGTGAAAAAGCGGACCTAAAAATGCAATCGACACTATCGTCGGGTGTTAAAATTGAAATCGGCCGACTTGACGGAGCCACGAACTGGCAAACTTGGAGGTACAAAATTAAGCTGCTGCTCAATAGTACTCCAGGTACGCTAGAAGCTGTAGAAGGTACGTTACTTAAACCTGTAGATCCTGGCATTTCAGCCGCTTCTGAAGCAAATAATAAGTTTAAAACGGAAATGGAAACGTATAAAAAATGTGATAGTCAAGCACTCCTAATCCTGACTACCAACATGACTGAGGAGACCCTTTT
The DNA here is from genome assembly GCA_025490895.1 of Thaumatotibia leucotreta. NCBI lineage: Eukaryota > Metazoa > Arthropoda > Insecta > Lepidoptera > Tortricidae > Thaumatotibia > Thaumatotibia leucotreta. Next base: position 35,239 of record JALPQI010010241.1, on the reverse strand, counting down.
AAAGGTAATGCGCTGTGAAACGGCAAGTAAAATGTGGGCAGAGCTTCACAGACTTTTTGATGGAGCGAAGGAAGACAGGAGTTACGACCTCTGTATGCAATTCTTCCGTTACCGTAAAAAAGAGGAGCATGACATGGCCACACATATATCGACTCTCAAGACACTATGGTACGATTTAAATAATGAAATCGATGGAAACGATTTGCCTGAAATTTTATTGATTTGTAAAATACTTGATACGCTTTCGGAAGAATATTTTAGTTTTAAATCAAGCTGGGTGTTAATGAATAAAAGCGAGCGAAATATAGAAAACTTGACCACACACATTTGTGCCTATGAGAGATCCCTTAAGCAGAAAATGGTAGAACAAGGAGGAAGTGGAAGTAGCAATGAGTTACTTATGTTACGTGAAAAGAAACAATACGGAAAACAGGGTAACGGGAAGAAGTGGAAAAAATGCAATTATTGCGGAGATGGCTTTCACAAGGTTACAGCTTGTAAGAAATGGATTGCGGATGGAAGACCACCGAAACCTTCAAAGCAAACCTCAAATGTTTTAATTTTGACAAGCCTTGCTCTAACATGTGAAGTTATGAATACTGATCCTTATTCCTGGCATGTCGATAATGGGTCAACGTCTCATGTCACCAACAGAAGAGACATACTTAGAGATTTCGAAAGTTTTGATCCAAAATCTAATATTGTGATTACAGCAAATGGACAGGAGATAGAAGTCTTAGGAAAAGGCTCAGTCCATCTTGAAGCTGACATCAATGGCCGGAAAGAGTTAGTAATCCTATCAAACGTATGGTGCATACCAAGCATTAAACGAAACTTATTCTCCGTGCTGTACGCACAAGATACGCTGAAAAATAGTCTCTTTGAGTCTACTAATCTGTCATGCAGTTTGAAGAATAATGGAAAAGTAATATTAGTTGGTAACAGAGTTAAATATGGTGATTTATACAAACTCAACGTACAGGTTGTAATGCCGAAGAATGAAGTCAACCAACTATCAACATCTAAAAGTCTTCAACTTTATCATGAACGTTTAGGACACCAGAACAAGCGCCATGTGGCTAAATTGATTCAACAAGAGCTTGGAGTGAAGCTAAACTCAAGCTCATCAGATATCTGTGAAGGCTGCGTCTTTGGAAAGAGCCACAGACAGAAATTTGGATTGAGACCAAGAGCCACTAAGCCTGGAGAGATAGTTAGCACAGATGTATGCGGTCCGTTTCCTTTCTCGATCTCAAAGTGCAGATATTACGTTCTGTTTAAAGACATCTACTCAAAATATCGATGGATTTATTTCCTGAAGCAGAAGTCTGAAGTCCACGCATGCATGAATGATTTTCTTGCTGAAGCTAAAACTTCGGGACACGTCATACAGGAGTTGCTGAGCGATAATGGAGGAGAGTTTGATAACGAACAAGTACGGAACACTTTGAGAAAGCATGGTATTAAACAAAGGTTCACGATGCCTTATACTCCTGAACAAAACATGTCCTCGGAAAGAGAAAATCGTACAGTCGTAGAGATGACAAGAGCACTAATGCATGCTCATAATAAGATCCCAGAAGGATTATGGGCTGAAATAGCCAAAGCATCGGTTTACATCCTGAATAGGACGGGACCTACTCCTGAAGAAGGAAGGTCTCCGCATGAGCTCTGGTACGGCAAGAAGCCAAAGATAAACCATCTGAGGGTAATAGGAAGCAACTGCTACGTGCATGTTCCAAAACAGAAAAGATCAAGTAAACTCGACAAAAAAGCAGAGCGGGGGATACTTATCGGGTACGACGGTGACGAAGGATATAGAATTTTCAATGTAGAGGGGCTGAAGCTGATCAGATCTTGAGATGTTGTTTTCGATGAAACACCTCTACAAGAAGAAACCAAGATTGGTACACCGCCAAAAATACCTAAGCCTGAAACAAGCACCTATAACCTGCCTTTGTCTTTTACAGATTATAAGCCTGTTAGCGACAGTAAGAGTCACTCTCGTCCACATGCAGAAGGTATTTCAATCGGAAAACCCGTTGAACAAGGTTGCCGTGAGGTGAGTCGTCACACTGATGCACCTGTAGAAGCAAAAGGCTGCACCGAAGAGGATTATCACGAGGTGAGTCATTCTTCTACACCTCTCGAGGCCAGTGTCGATGATGATTACCGCGAACCATGTCACGCTGATCCACTTCCTGAGGCAAGCGTTGAAGAAGAGAATGAAGGTATAGCACATACAGATCCTCAAACACGACAGGTACGTGATCGCTCCCAGCTAAAACCTCCAGGCTGGTTTAGTTTTTATAACTTTGTCAACGAGGCTATTTCTATATCTGAACCTACTTCATATCAAGACGTCCTTAGCAGCTCTGATAAAGACAAGTGGATAGAAGCAATGAACAGTGAAATAGATTCCTTACGAGGAAATCAGACCTGGGAACTGACAAATCTACCTAAAAACAGAAAAGCACTACGTTGCAAATGGGTTTTTAAAATTAAAAGAAACCCTGATGGTACAGTTGATAAGTACAAAGCACGATTAGTAGCCAATGGATATACGCAAAAGAAAGGAATTGATTATGACCAAACATTTAGCCCTGTAGCTAAAATGAGCACAATCCGGATACTTTTAAGTATTGCAGCCAATGAAGGCTTAGTTCTTCGGCAATTCGACGTCGCTACTGCCTTTTTATACGGTACAGTCAAAGAAGAGATCTTTATGCGACAGCCAGAAGGATACGACGATGGAACGAAACGAGTATGCAAACTCAAAAGAAGTCTCTACGGCTTAAAACAGGCCCCTAAATGTTGGAATCAGTGCATCCACGAATTTCTGTTAAGTGTTGATTTTGTCCAGAGTGAAGCAGACCCTTGCGTTTATGTAAGACAACGTGGACAGAAAAAGATACTGCTTGCACTATATGTAGATGATGGACTGTTAGCTGCGTCAGATGCCAAAGAGGCTGATGATTTCATTCAAAATGAATTAATGGGACGTTTCAAAATTACGTCAAAAGTACCGTCTTACTTTCTTGGACTAGAAATAGACCAGAACAACGATGGCACAATTAGAGTCCATCAAACAGCTTACACTAAAAAATTACTTGAAAAATATGGGATGGATAACTGTAAGGAGGTCGGTACACCTATATTAAAACCTGAGAAAGGAATAGACGATTATCAAAGTTCTAAACAGAGCAATTTTCCTTACCGGCAAGCCGTTGGGTCCTTATCCTATTTAATGGTTGGAACGAGACCGGACATTGCGTTTGCAGTTGGAGTAGTATCACGGAACTTAGATAAACCTACACCAAGTAATGTACAACAAGTAAAGAGAATACTGCGATACTTGAAAGGGACTGTGGATACAGGACTTGAGTACAAGAAAGGTGAAAAGAATCTCGTGTGTTACAGCGATGCCGACCATGGCGGAGATGAAAAGAGTGGATGCTCTACTAGTGGAATAGTATGCTTGTATGCTGGAACAGCAATATCCTGGCGCAGTTCAAAGCAAACCACCATTGCATTATCATCGACGGAGGCGGAGATAGTAGCCGCCAGTGAAGCCAGTCGTGAGATTGTTTGGCTCAGGAGATTATTCCACGACTTGAAAATCAAACTTGATACGCCTACTTTGCGAATCGATAATGAGTCAGCAATCAAGCTTGCATACAATCCTCCTTACGAACAACACCGCAAGACTAAACACATAAAACTGAAACACTTTTATGTGAGACAGTGTGTATCGGAAAAAGACATTACAATAGAGCAAGTACCGACAGCAGAGCAACTTGCCGATATTTTTACGAAGCCTCTTTACAAACCAACACTGGTGAAATTGTATGAAGCCTTCGGCTTGAAAAAGAAGAGGGAATATTAAGGAGTATGGAAGTAACCATTCCAACCTCCTAGATATATTAGCAAGTTCATATTGTTCTAGGTTGCTATGAAACTATTGTTTACATGTCACTCTTATTTTTTGACTTATCAGATTATACGTATTTTCTCTAACATTTCTCGTTATACTTTAATAGTTATGGCATCCAGTTCCGGTATTTTTTGCATGGTCAATCTGAAATAGCCTATACTACTAAAAAACTGGCCTGGATGTCCTAACCTAATAGGTGTCCAATCAGATTGGGACGGAATCTATTCGTTGACTTCAGTCAGATAAGTTTTAGATATTTCTAGTCACTTTAATTATTAGATTCCTTCCCATTCTAATCACGTGCGGAATACATAGATAAAGAAAACATCAATTTATAAATTCAGTGTTTTATTTACACAATATCATATTATTTTTATTTATTATTTCTATTTTACGTTTTTCTAGTTTTATACATGGATATAGGAAGATTGCTTGACGTTGTGTGTGTTGCTTGGAAGTGAGCCGGACGGTGTACTGCCATTTGGCAAATTATGTTTCCCAAATATGACTTCCCAAATAACTTATCGCAATAGTCTCATTTCCCAAACAAATCTTTAGAGTTAAGTCAAGTTACATTTCTCATTTTATTCATTTGGCAAATTTTTATTTTGCAAAGTTTCACTTCGTCAAGATTTTATTAAGCAAATGCTTATTAAGCAAATGTTTTATTTTGTCATAAGTTAAAATCCAAAAAAAAAATTCCCAAATTTGATACTTCGCAAGTTCTTCTTATAGCAAAAGCCTGGCAAATGATAATATTATTTTTAAGTTCGTAGGTCTATACAGGGATTTCGTACTTTTTTGCACAACCCTTGGCTTGAACTTGCCTGGAACAAAAAACGCATTTCATGAATAATTGGTATCATAATGAATGAAGTGAGAAAATAAAATCCAACATAATGATCACTATTCATATTTTTTATTGGTAGGTACTAAGAAGGCACAGATAGCCACGGATAAAAAAACTATATTTTTATTTTAATTTTCATAAAAAAAACTATCCCAGAGCCACCGTTAGGTACGACGACGAGCGAAGCGAGGAGGAGTGTTAGGTGAAACTGCGACCATACAGCGCACGAGCCGAGCGAGCGAAGCGAGCGTGCCGCGGCAGCGGCCGGCGAGTGCCAGAACCGACTGTTTTGTTATTCCCTCGGCATTGCGTTCCCTCATCAGTTTCATCTAAATTACTGTTTAGAACCCGACTTTTAATTGTTTATCAACATAATATAAAACCCCGTGTGAGCTTTTATTAAAAAAAAACATAAAATTCGCCTCAAACTGTACCCGAAAAATTGGTTGCGATGTAATATTGTATATGCGGTATAAATCGTATGCCATACAATATTTTGGGATTAGTATGTTACGCCAAACGATGCATTTGCCAAAAAATATTTTGGGAAAATAAAAACGACCAAGTAATTCTTTGCTAAACAATCGCTTGCCAACAAAAAGGCTTGCTAACTGTAAAATTGCGATAGGTAGTTTTGACAATTGAATTTTTGCCAAATGAAAATTTGGGAAAAATAGTTTGCGATGTGATACTTTGGGAAAAATTATTTGCCAAACATTAGTAAACCGAGCCGGACGCATCTACCTTACACATATTGTGACACCTGCAGTTGGCCCTGGATCTGAAATCAGAATACTCATCGTCAAAATGGTGTATGTGAATTGATGATTACTGGAATAAAAAATACATTTCAGCTTTGTCTAGTTAGGTGGTGGTGAACTTGACTGCGAAGTTAGGGAGGGAACCTGGGTTCAAAACAGGTTCAGTGAGTATCTACAAAATGGTTATATTTTTAAAAGTTTCATTTCCTGGAACTCATCATCCCTCGGGAAACTAACGTTTCCGGCATTTATGTAAAAAAAAAATATTATTCTTATAATATAATATATATTATTATTTATCTACATGTCAAGTTTCCTTATTCCAATCCGATGAGCAGTTGTTGCGAAAACAATAAACATCGAAACATTTTTGTTATAATAATAGTGGAAATATATAATAAAAAAAACTCTTTGAATACTGGGAGGAAAGATATCCAGCAAGTCAGCCTCTACAGAACTTACCTTTTGATTTCTCCGTAAATATAGTATCATTTCTCCAAGGCTTCGCTTACAAGTTTTTTTCAGGCCCGAGTATCGGTGGTTTTTATAGCCTTTCCGGGACGTTTGTGGCTACATAATATACAAACGTATAATAAATCCTCATGTAAATCACTGCACGCTATGAGATATTTCAAACAATCGTAGGCAATTTAGCGTCAATTCGGATTTGTAGGTATAAACAAATGGTAAAACGATAAAGTACTGCCGGTGATTTAGAATCAGTGACGTTTGAATTTAGTGTTGCCTTGCCAAAAAGGTTTTACGAAGACTGTCATTTAGTACGCACAACTATTAAATTAAAACTAAAAATATAAAATAAAAACATTAAATGTAAGAAATCCATCCTGTAGTATAGGTATAAATGTAACTAGTATGTATAGGTATATTTTCTATAATAAAAGGTCTTTCGTTCGGCTTTTGCGTGGGGATATGGTCTATGTGGCAACATTAGCAACGCTTGCGTTTGATATTGTTGAAAAATAAATAACATGCGAAATGCGTTAGGGCAGAGCGGCAACGTAGCATGTTCAGCCAACTGGCAACGTCGCTTTCCAACGCACACATCGAACGTACGATTGGTGTATAACACTGTCGTCGTTCACCCACATATTGACAAATCTTTACTAAAATAAAGTACTAATTTAAGCTATTATTCGACCCTTTATATTACAGAAACATAATTTGCCGCAAACAAATATAAAAATGATTGTCGATTTAAGTGATTTCATTGTAAAACTATGCTCCGTTTACCCATATTTGAATAAATACATTAGTATGAAAAACGAACCACCTTAATAAAATTATGTAAAAAAAAATGACCTTCTATTTAGTTTTTCTTTGAGGCTAGATAATTGTGTTTCTTAGCGGGACCTTACCGCTACGTTTTAGACAGAACACTTCTTATGACATTTTAATAAAGAAAATATTTCAATAATTTTGTGTTTTTATTTTTATCCTAAAAAATAGATTTAGAAATCATGACATATCAAGGATCGCAGAAGATCGTGATTCTGAGTAAGAAATAAGGTTTATTCCTACTGTATTCGCTACCTAATTTGGTAAAAATATTATTATTGCCGATAAAAGCATACGATGAAGACTTGAAACACTGAAAACACTAATAGTAATGACATTTTATCTAGTCAGGTTGGTAACATTGTTCAAGAAAATGGAGTCGTTGATATAATTCAAGACCAAGGAGAGCTACCTTATTTGTCTCTTTTTCCTTATGGAATACATCTTGAGATGGTAAAGGATGACAATAGTTTGTTCAAGTATGTCTTAATACACGAAATCTTCCCTATATTTAATCTGTGGAAAAATCGCTATGACTTGACATCTTCTATATCGTCTATTCATTTGCTGGTTTTGTTCATCGAATCGAACAGCATAAAGAGGTTGAACTTTAACATGTGTGATGTGGTAATTGAATCATTATTCATCAATTTTGATAATACCCTTAAGTGCATAGACATATAAATTTATAGACCGAGTCTATTCTTATCTGTGGGTGACGCCGGCAATGCCTGTCAACGATCTTTGTTTGGGTATACTAGTGCACCTAAACCGCAAAAAGTAAAAGTGATTAAAATAAAGCTTTTCATGTATATTTCCGTTCGATAAGTGCACGGAATGTGATAAAAGTGATGACTTGTGTGGTTCCAGGGTGTAAAAACCGCCAGGGTTACCTGAATGAACAAAATAAAGATATTACGTTTCACCGGTAATTTAGTTTTGACTTGAATTTTAAGATTTCGAACCTTATTAAGGTAAAAGTAACTGAAAATCTTATTCAATATTTGTTGCCGGATACATGTGTGTAGTTTTGTGAATTAACCATTCGTATTTGCATTCGTAATGTAATTATAAATAGTGGGATTCAAATATTTGTATCGCATAGTGTCGCTTAAGAGACCGATCGTAATATCGATAAATGTATTGATAGCCAATTCAGAAAATGAATCGATGTTTTTATTTTCCAACAGGTTTTCACAGGACACTGAACAAATTCTATCATGGGCCAAAAATATCAAAAAGGCAGACGACTGGTGCCCTAAAAAGTATTCAAAAATATGCTCCGCGCATTTTTAAGCTGTTGTTTCAGGCAAGGGTACGCGCATAAGTGATTACATTCTGACGTAGTGCCCACCATATTTGGTAATCATCCAATGTCATGTCAACCAGAAAATGACACTCATGTGATACTTGTGTAGACTGATTAATTATAACGAAGCCATCATACGAAAATTGTTAGGTATGATTTAAGGGATGATAAGTTCCATAAAACATGTTATAATGAGGGTTTTCTGAAATGCCGTTCACCAGGGCGGCAACACTGAGGCGTCAGGTCCAGAAAATTGTCTGAATTCTCAGAGCGCCTATAGTTTCGTGTTTAAATGATTTGTACGAGTTAATAAAATTATGTAGAAAAATAAAATGACCTTCTAGTTAGTTTTCCTTTGAGGCTAGATAATTGTGATTCTTAGCGGGACCTTACCGCTAAGTGGCGCCAACTAGTGGCATACGTTTTAGACAGAACACTTCTTATGACATTTGACATTTTAATTAAAGAAAATATTTCATTAATTTTGTGATTTTATTTTTATCCTAAAATATAGATTTAGAAATCATGACATATCGCAGAAGATCGTGATTCTGAGTAGGAAATAAGGTATATTCCTACTGTATTCGCTACCTATTTTGGTAAAAATATTATTATTGCCGATGGAAGCCGGCCATACTGTGGATGCCGTGTATACAGATTTCGCCAAAGCATTTGACAAAATCTGTCACAATACGTTATTAAACAAGCTTTGGCGACTTGGTATACACGGCGATCTATTTCGTTGGATTAAGTCCTACGTAGAAAACAGGACTCAGGCTGTTGTTTTGGCAGGATACACATCAACATATAAACCCATTACTTCTGGAGTTCCGCAGGGCTCTCATTTAGGACCTTTACTTTTTATGTTATATGCTAACGACATCACAGACTACATACAATTTTCGAATGTATTACTTTATGCTGATGACACAAAGATATTTAGAGTTATCAAGAATCCTTCTGACCGTGGCCTATTGCAACAGGATTTACTAAATCTTGAGAGATACTGCTTCGACAATAAATTTTTCCTTAATAATGATAAATGCAGTGTAATAACGTTTTCTAGAAAAAAGTACAACGTAGATTATTGTTATACCCTTTGTGATGATACTTTAAACAGAGTAACAGAAATTAGAGATCTCGGTGTTACAATGGATGTTAAATTGTCATTCATTCATCACATAGAAAACATTCTAAAGAAATCTTTTAAGCAGTTAGGTTTTATTTTACGTGTCGGAAAACCATTTAAAAATTCATCAACTTATAAAATACTATACAACAGCTACGTCCGCAGTCGCCTTGAATTTGGTTGTGCCGTTTGGAAGCCTTTTCATTCTATCCATATTGATAGAATTGAAAAGCTCCAAAAGAAATTTATTAAGTCACTTGATTTTAGAACCGGTAATACTTATGTTAATTATACTGATTCTTTACAACGCCATAAAATGCAGTCACTCAGTAGTCGCCGAGATTGCGTTGACACTGTTTTGTTATACAAAATATTAAATTTTAAATTAGAAATCCCTTCCTTACTTCAAATGATCTTTCTCAAGGTCCCTCGTACTCGTATACGTGATTGTCGCAGAAAGGAATTGTTTTCTATCCCCATTAGCCGAACTTGTTACGCTCGCAATATGTTTATTAGACGTGCTTGCAGACTATACAATGAATGTGTAAAACTAACGAATTTCGATATTTTTAATAGTAGTACAATTTCTTTGAAAAAATTGTTCCAATAGCAAACTATACTGTACAATGCGTCGCACATGTATGTGTGTGTATGCATGTGTATATGTGTATATATGTATGTATATGTGTGTATGCATGTATATTTGCATGTGCTCGTGCTTAAATAGGTACTTATACCACATCTAAAACCTATATTTTTTTATACCACGTTTTTCCTATTTGTCGTAAGTTCTATTTTTAATCATAAAGTAGCTAGTAAAATAAAATGGAAATTATTCTATATACTTTTGATGGTAAGGTAATTATCTATACAATCAGCTTTGCGTCTTCTTCTTCTTCTTCAAGTGCCATCTCCATCCAGGAGGTCGGCGACCATACGTCCATATGTCCCTCTGTCTTCCGTCATGCGAATCAAACTATGCAAGCTCTCTACTTCCAACCAGTCTCTTATATTCCTAGTCCATGGAGTACGTCTTCTACCACGCCCGCGCTTCCCCTCGATTTTTCCTTCAATTATTAATTGCAGTAGGTTATATTTTTTGTTTCTATATATGTGTCCAAAGTATGCTGTTTTTCTTTTCTTTATTGTTGATACTACTTCTAAGTTTTTTCGCATGATTTCTAAAACTCTGGCATTAGTTACCCTATCCGTCCATTTTATTTTGAGCATCCTTCGATAAATCCACATTTCGAAAGCTCTTAGTTTGTCGATTAATTTCTTTTTCAGGGTCCAGCTTTCGGAGCCATACATAAGAATTGGGATGACGTAACATTTTACCAGTCTCCATCTTAGTTTTAGGTTGATGTTTCTGTTGGTAAAAAGTTTTTTCATTTTCTGAAACGTGTTTCTGGCTATTTCAATTCTCGTACGGATCTCCTTCTCCGATTCCCAATCTTCGTTTAACCAACAACCAAGGTACCTGTAGCTTTTTACTCTGTCTATTATTTTGTTATCTAAGGTTAATGGAATAAGTGTTTGTTGTACTGGAGATTTGCTGACAATCATGTGTTTTGTTTTCTTTATGTTTATTTTAAGTCCATATTCTACCAGTGTATTATTTAATTTTTGCAGCATTTGTTGAAGATCTTCAGGGTTAGTAGCTAACAAGACAGTATCATCAGCATAGCGAATGTTTTGGATTAGTTTTCCATTCACACGGATGCCAAGATCAAGTTCATTAAAAGCATTTCTAAATATCATCTCGGAGTACAAGTTAAATAAGCCAGGTGATAAGATACAGCCTTGTCTTACACCTTTTTCTATTTGGACCTCTTCTGTCAGAAAACCATTAACTTTGATTTTGGCTCTCTGTCCCCAATATAAGTTTTCTACAAATTTAATGTCGTTTCCATCGACTCCGACTGCCTTCAACATATTAATAAGTTTAGCGTGATTAACATTGTCAAACGCTTTTTCGAAATCGATGAAGCACATGTGAACATCTACTTGAACATCTAAACATCTTTCTACCAATACTTGAACTGCTACTAATGCATCTCTGGTACCAAGTCCGGATCTAAAGCCAAATTGTGTCTCACTTAAGTTTTCTTCAATTTTCCTGTAAATTCTAGATTGTATGATTTTCAGGAATACCTTTAAGAAATGACTCATCACGCTGATCATACGATGATCGCCGCAGGTTTTGGCGTTGGACTTTTTAGGTAATGGTGTGAATATTGACAAGAGCCAGTCTTCAGGGAGCATATTGTCGGACTCATAAAATTTGTTAAACAGTAAAACTAATATTTTCTTCGGTTACCGCGAGGATTACTCATGAAATAAAACTATGAAAACGGATAAACTCGCGTATATTAACTAATTTTAACTTCATTCCGACGTTTCGAACACTTTACAGGGTTCGTGGTCTGCGGATGACTGACAATGGAGGAAATTTGATAGATCTACCTCCATCAAAATAAGAAAGATAAGTACAAAACTACCCACCAAAGAAAAATTACTAAACCACAGACAATAAATTTTAAGGGTGGATGTACATACAAAATTTGCAAATTAAGCTAGTTATTCATTACAAATATTTTCAGAATGAAGACAAGAGACAAAATAAATAATCTACGCCGGTTCTATCCCTACGCCACTGCCTGAGAAGTATTTCCTTCCTTTGTATGATTGTATTGTTAGGAAGGTATCCCAAAATTGGGACCGGCAAGAAACTCAGCGGGACAACTCTTTTCAAAAAACATTTGTAGTACATCTTAAGACCATCATGCATTAAACCAAAACATACAATTTTGATTAATAAGGAAATTTAAAATAATTTTGAAAAAATGTTGCCAGTACTCAAAAGGGGGGAATGGTCACCACCGCCAAATACATCAGCCTCACGGTTTATGTCTAGACTGTTCCTTTATCAGATGAACAACTGGATCCCAAGCTGGTGGTAGAGACAAGCTTCTTTCCATTCTATTAAAGTTTGGATATTTCATTATCTCAATAGCCTCACGCAACATTCTAGGAATGTTTCTCTTCTCCTTAACGAGAACCAAAGGCTTGTCAAACTTAATAGAATGATTCGGTCCATCACTGACATGCTCCCAAACCGCAGACTGTTGTCGACGGTGCTTGACATCGGCTATGTGTTCCTTCACCCTAGTAGTGATATTCCTCTTTGTCTGCCCAACATATGAAAGCCCACATTCACAGTCCAGCTTATACACTCCTGCATTCAGTAAGGGGGTGCTATACTTAACAGGCCTCAGAAACTGCGACATCTTCTTCATTGGCTTAAAATAGGTTTTAATAGAAGCACGTTTCAAGATGCGGCTGATCCTGTCTGTAACCCCTCCAACAAAAGGCAGAATGGCTGGCCTGCGCTCAACAGTGGGAATCTTCATACGAGTCTTCTGATCGGCTCGAGGGATCTTCAGGTTGTTTGCCCGAAGTGCCTGCCTAGCATGCCGAAGCTCCGCAGCTAGATGCCGATCATCGCATATCTTTTGGGCTCTCTGAAACAAAGATTTGCCTACAGTAGCTAGTTGGCTGGGATGGTGGTGGGAATTGCCATTTAAATACCTATCAGTGTGAGTAGGTTTCCTATATACAGTGTGACCCAAAGTTTTATCTGGATTTCTTATAACCAAAACATCTAAGAAAGACAGAGAACAGTCATTTTCTAACTCCATAGTAAATTTAGTTTTATCATGAATGGAATTTAAATGATCTAAGAAAGTTGAAACACTACTTTTTGGAAGGATAGTAAAGGTGTCATCTACATATCTTTTAAATATCTTCGGCTGCATGGGAGCCAATGAGAGTGCTCTCTCCTCGAAGTCCTCCATGAAGATGTCTGCGACAACAGGAGAAAACTGGAGGACCCCCATCGCCCACGCCATCCCACTTGAAAGGTAGAAATTCCACCGTTCCATAGTAAGTAGCCAGATGTAAGGCAAATGTTTCCAACAACTTAGCATATTTCCTCTGACATGTTTCTGCTCCCTTAAACCTTCTCTTGGACAATTTTCAAATGCAGTCCTTGCACAGGTAAATTGAAAATTGTCAAGAGAAGGTTAAGGGAGCAGAACATGTCAGAGGAATATGCTAAGTTGTTGGAAACATTGCCCTTACATCTGGCTACTTTACTATGGAAACGGTGAATTCTACCTTCAAGTGGATGGGCGTTGGGCGATGGGGGTCTCCAGTTTTCTCCTGTTTGTCCGCAGGGACATCTTCATGGAGGGACTTCGAGGAGAGAGCACCTCTCATTGGCTCCCATGCAGCCGAAGATATTTAAAAGATATGTAGATGGACACCTTTACTATCCTTCCAAAAAAGTAGTGTTTTCAACTTTCTTAGATCATTTAAAATTCCATTTCATGATAAAAACTAAAATTTTACTATGGAGTTTAGAAAAATGGACTGTTCTCTGTCCTTTTCTTAGATGTTTTTGGTTATAAGAAATCCAGATAAAAACTTTGGGTCACACTGTATATAGGAAAAACCTACTCACACTGATAGGTATTTTAAATGGCAATTCCCACCACCATCCCAGCCAAACTAGCTACTGTAGGCAAAATCTTTGTTTCAGAGAGCCCCAAAAAGATATGCGATGATCGGGCATCTAGCTGCGGAGCTTTCGGCATGCTAGGGCAGGCACTTCGGGCAAAACAACCTGAAGATCCCTCGAGGCCGATCAGAAGACTCGTATGAAGATTTCCCCACTGTTGAGCGCAGGGCCCAGCCCATTCTGCCCTTTTTGTTGGAGGGGGTTTACAGGACAGGATCAGGCCGCATCTTGAAAACGTGCTTCTATTAAAAACCTATTTTAAGCCAATGAAGAAGATGTCCGCAGTTTTCTGAGGGCCTGTTAAGTATAGCACCCCCCTTACTGAATGCAGGAGTGTATAAGCTGGGACTGTGAATGTGGGGCCTTTCATATGTTGGGGCAGGACAAAGAGGAAATATCACTACTAGGGTGAAGGAAACACATAGCCCGATGTCAAGCACCGTCGACAACAGTCCTGCGGTTTTGGGAGGCATGTCAGTGATGGGACCCGAAATCATTTCTATTAAGTTTTGACAAGCCTTTTGGTTTCTCGTTAAGGAGAAGAGAAAACATTTCCTAGAATGTTTGCGTGAGGCTATTGAGATAATGAAAATATCCAAAACTTTAATAGAATGGAAAGAAGCTTGTCTCTACCACCAGCTTGGGATTCCAGTTGTTTCATCTGATAAAGGAAACAGTCCCTAGACATAAAACCGTGAGGGCTGATGTAATTTGGCGGTGGTGGACCATTCCCCCCCTTTTTGAGTACTGGCAACATTTTTTTTCAAAATTATTTTAAATTTCCTTATTAATCAAAATTGTATGTTTTTGGTTTTAATGCATGATGGTCCCTTAAGATGTACTACAAAATGTTTTTTTGAAAAGAGTTTGTCCCCGCCTGAGTTTTCTTGCCGGTCCCCAATTTTTGGGATACCTTCCTAACAATACAATCATACAAAGGAAGGGAAAATACTTTCTCAGGCAGTGGGCGTAGGGGATAGAACCGGCGTAGATTATTTTATTTTTGTCCTCTTGTCTTACAAATGTTTTTTGAAAAGAGTTGTCCCGCTGAGTTTCTTGCCGGTCCCAATTTTGGGATACCTTCCTAACAATACAATCATACAAAGGAAGGAAATACTTCTCAGGCAGTGGCGTAGGGATAGAACCGGCGTAGATTATTTATTTTGTCTCTTGTCTTCATTCTGAAAATATTTGTAATGAATAACTAGCTTAATTTGCAAATTTTGTATGTACATCCACCCTTAAAATTTATTGTCTGTGGTTTAGTAATTTTTCTTTGGTGGGTAGTTTTGTACTTATCTTTCTTATTTTGATGGAGGTAGATCTATCAAATTTCCTCCATTGTCAGTCATCCGCAGACCACGAACCCTGTAAAGTGTTCGAAACGTCGGAATGAAGTTAAAATTAGTTAATATACGCGAGTTTATCCGTTTTCATAGTTTTATTTCATCAGTAAAACTAAATTATCTATATTATATTCATGTATCAGTTTCAATACATCCACAGCAATCCCATCGGGGCCCAACGCCTTTTTCCCTTTCATATGTTCTAAGGCTGATATAAATTCTGATTTAAGTATTACTGGGCTCTTTAAGTTAAGATCACCTAAGGGTTCAGTCGATATTCTTTCATCTTTAAACAGATGTTGAACGTATTCTTCCCAGATCTTGCAAGTTTCCTCTTTATCAACAACAATGTTCCCATTTCCATTTATAATTGTACTTGGAGTTCTCTTTTTGTTTGTGTCTGTGAATTCCTTTATCTGTTTGTGTAAGTTAAAACTGTCATGTTTTTGTTGTAGTATTTCTATTTCTTGACACTTATTTGATAGCCACTGTTCTCTTGCAATTTTGATTTCCCTGTAAATTCTTATATCTATTTCGTTATATTTATCCTGATTAATGTCTTTATAAGTCCTTCTTTCATTCATTAGAAATAATATATCATCCGTCATCCACTCTTTTTGCTTGCCTGTCCTTGTCCTAGTTAGTTCTTCCAATGTTATGTTTCTTATTTCTGTCACGAGATCTTTATATGTTGTCAAGGGATTGCCCCCTTTCTCGAATATTGGTTTAATACAGTTGTTAAGCTTAACACTGAGCGAAGTTTTAACTGTTTCATCTTTAAGCCGGCTTAAGTCCACTGTTTTGGTTGTGGTTGACGGTTTTAATTTCTTTAGCTTTAGAAGCATTTTGGCACAAACAGGGTTATGGTCAGATTTTATATCAGCCCCGGGATATGTCTTAACTTGAGTTATGGAGTTCCTAAATCTGTCTTGTATCATAATAAAATCTATCTGGTTTCTTACGACATGCGAAGGTTTATCAGCTGGTGATCGCCATGTGTAAAGCCTTCTGGCGGGATGTTGAAACCATGTATTTGTAATTACCAAGTTGTTTTCGGAACAAAACTCTACCAGCCTGTCTCCTCTTTCATTCCTTTCCCCTAAGCCAAATTTCCCCACGATTTTTCCTTCCGCTCCTTGTCCCACTTTTGCATTAAGATCCCCCATTAATATGTTGATATCCTGTGATTTAACTGATTTTAAAATTTGATTTATCACTTCGTAAAATTCTTCCACTTCTTGGTCATCACCATCACACGTCGGGGCATAGACTTGTATTATGTTTAGGTTGAAAGGGTGGGCATTGATTTGTATCATCATACATCTGTTTGTAAGGTGAATAACATTTGACACATACTTGCGAAGTTTTTTGCTCACCATGATTCCTGGTAGGACCATGATTCCTCCATGGTAGTTAGATTTTTGATCGGGTGGGTTTCCCGTATAGAACAGCGTGGCGTCGTCTTTCTCAATTTTTCCGCTATCGGCTAGTTTCGTTTCACTAATTCCCATTATATCTATGTTCAATCTTATCATTTCTGCTATGACATTTTCAAGTTTACCCTTCTTATTTAATCCCCTGACGTTCCAAGTACACAAGTGAATGCTTTCTTCTTTGTAATTTTCATAATATTCGCATTGCGTCTTAATGAATTAAATATTATTTACTGTCTTAAAATTTACCACTTGATGTAAATGCTTGTATTATTATGCACAATGTCACATGTTATGTAAGTTGTTAAAGTTTTTATAGTCTTGGGATGTCGGAATCCCTATTCAAGTATTTATATAGGTATGCGGTCGCCTACATAGATATGTTGACACCTGTATTCAAACTTAAATCTTTGTCTCCTAATAATGGCTTCCAAACTGTTTGCATGTTTTGTTCTAGTTGTCAGCCTCTGTAGCCTAGTTGGTAGTGACCCTGCCTACGAAGCTGGAGGTTCCGGGTTCGAATCCCGGCGAGGGCATTCTTTGTGTATTTATTTATCACAAATGTTTGTTCCTTGGTCATGGCTGTGTATGTATCTAAGTATCTATACGTATCTATCTATTATATATATCGTCGCCTGGTACCCACAACACAAGCCTTAATTGAGCTTACCGTGGGACTAGGTTGATTTGTGTAAGATGTCCTAAGATATTTATTATTATTTATTATTATTTATTATGTTTGTGTACGTGATTGTAGGTATACGATCTCATACGTAACAGTAACAATCAAGTTTTTTTTTTCTTGGAAGCCGACACCTTAAGATTATTTTCTGTGTACCTACTTAGCGCAACTATAATCTAAGGAAACTGTAGGTCTTATGTTCATTACCAGTATTTTATGTACACCTTAATGTAAATGACCGTTTGTTTCTTACAATAAATAAATAAAAATAAATAAATAAAAAAAAAGTATACGATGAAGACTGGACAACACTAATAGTAATGACATTTTATCTAGTTACGTTGGTAGCATTGTTCAAGAAAATGGAGTCATTGCTAGAATTCACGACCAAGTAGCGCTACCTTATTTGTCTCTTTTTCCTTATGGAATACATCTTGAAATGGTAAAGGATGACAATAGTTTGTTCAGGTCGGCTGTCCCAGATCAAAGCCTAGTAAGTGTATTTAGCGAAATTTTACAGGAGAGGCAAACAAACATTTTGTTAAAAAAAAATAGTAGCAGAGACCTTTATCTCACAAGACTTGGTTTTATATAGTGAAGTATAACTTGCTTTATAAGACAAACTATTGAAAATTAATATATATATCTATTTGGAACTTTTATGTGCCTTACTAACAACTGATTACAAAAAATAATAGAAATTTTATGTCAATTACACAACTGAAACCTAAAGATAAAAATACAGGTGTTTATGCATTAGACGCAGCTCAACATTTGGGGCAGATACATTAAAAAAACGTATTTTGACAAAAAATGTCCCTTGCTAGGTTTTGATTTGGGACAGCCGAGGTATGTCTTAATACACGGAATCTTCCCTATATTTAATCTGTGCTTAAGTGTTCTTTTCTTTTTCTTTTTTTTTGAGATAATGGTATTATTTTTGTAGTTTGTGTTTTTCTTTCTAATGTCTATATTTATTTGAGATAATGGTGTAATTTTTACTAGTATGTGATTTTTTTATATTGTATGTTTTTAATAATTGAGGAAGACGATTGGAGTGGGAGAATAATAAAAGTCGTAAAGAAGTTTTATATTGTATGTTTTAATAATATTACTTGATGATTTTACAATATTACTTGATTTTACTTTGTAATTTACTTATGGGTATCATATTACTTGTAATATAATGTCGTGAAACGGAATATTACCATGACGTATGAAGGAGTCAGTAATAATCTATAGCATATTACCATTACTAAAGTAGAGGCATCGAAAGAAGTCGTTTTTGACAGTTCACAATAGTGTTGTGAAACGCTCGATTTTACCGACGTAAAATTTTCAGTCAAGTGCGAAAGGGCGTTAGATCTGGTAATTGCCATTAAAAAAAATATTAAAAAAGTATTATGTAATCCGAAATAAAAAAGTGTTTGGTAATCTTACATAGAATCATTAGCAGGCAGCGAAACTTTGGTGCCGGTGACGTCATAATGACGTAAAGTTGCATTTAGGTAGGAGGTTTATAGGACGGATAGGACGTGACCTATAGAGGAAATTCATAGCACCCACAACCTCTGTTAGCGAGAGATAGTAACTATATCCAATCAGAAGCATAAACAGTGTCAAAATTAAAAATCAAGGTCAACAATTAATAGCAGTAGGTAATCAGTGTCCAAATGTAATGCCAGTTCAAATAGTATCGGAGTCTGATATACAATATACCTACGTAGGTAGTTTCACTTGGTAGTAATGTCAATGCAGAACTGGTGGTGGTTGAGACCATGAGCTTGGACGCGAGTTTGCCAGCCTGCAGCGATCCACTCCCAACCCACGTTGGTAAACTTGCGTGCTAGCTCAGAGTGCAATGTAGGTATGCCAAATACAGGGTGTTCGTTTCGATATGCTATAAATAAGACAGGTTACTTGGGACATTAATAGAAGTTGTCTGGTATACAGGCTTTTGGAAAATTCGATAAAAAAGTTTTTTTTTTTATTTTCATACATAATAAATGAAATGGTAAGTGTGAGAGAACCTTAAGAATAAAATAAAAGTTAATCTCAGGTAACTGACGGCACATGTCAAAATAAGTAACATTAGAATGTAATAAAGGTTGCAATACACATGTTCAGTGATTAAACTTATTTTTTTAATAAATCAATAACAGTAAGAGTTAAAACACTAGTTTCTTAGAGAAATTAGTTATATTTGACCCAAATAAGCTTCCGTTAAAGTTATAGCATATGAAGAAAAACACGCTGTAGAGAAATGCCGTATATACAGTATATAAAGTCACTAAAACCATTTATTAAAATCAGAGCACATCTAGGTGATAACGTAGTGGTTCATAAATTATTATTCTACGAAAAATAAAACAATACGTGATTTTATAACAATTTTGTCATTTATCTGGTTGTCAAGTCCAACATACCTAGTCTGTAAAGCCGCGTGTCGAAACCATTACAAACTTTTAGGAAATATGTGCGTACCTACTATATGCAATTATTCGTACATCCATAAAAAAAGTTTTACTTATTTATTTCGATTGACGTATCGGTAACTTGCAGCAACAGGTAGTAACATCACTATTCCGTACAGGCAACAATGAAGTTTGACATTTGCTCCATTATACTAACTGTGAACATTTACAGAACTTCATGTGCAAACAAGCGTCAAAAACGACTTCTTACGATGCCTCTACTTTAATACTTTGGAATCAACATGTCGATTCAATATTACTGGAATTGTTGATCATACTTCTAGATTACTTTTTAATTACTTATAAAGTTAGGACGTGCAAATTTTGAATATTCAAAGGTTTCTACTGATTTGCAGTTAATATCAAATGATATGTATGTATATGTTCCGAGAAACTCAGTGGTATCGGCCGAAATCGAAGAAGGAAGGTTTACGACCACTGCTTCTTTGTTTACCCGTTCGACAGATAATTCTAATCTTAAAAAAAACGAAGTATAGCCCCTGCTGTAACCCTGTTGTTCGCCGAGATTTGTATAGTGCTTTTCTCAAACTTGCCATGAAATAAAACGAACTGATTTCGCCGAACCATACTATTTCATTTGTAAATAAACCAATAGTACAGTATCCTAAAATATAAAAAAAAACATTCGCGCCTAACTTTTTTTTAAATCTGTTTGAGGTATCCTTTTACCTGGTGGTATAGACATTAGTTCTTAGGTTATTTTTTTTCTGTGGCTGAATGTCAAGACCTAGTGTCACAATTTGGTTTTTAGCGTTAGGGCCACTGGGCCAACCATAGACATATAAATTTATAGACCGAGTCTTTATTATCTGTGGGTGACGCCGGCAATGCCTGTCAACGATCTTTGTTTGGGTATACTAGTGCACCTAAACCGCAAATAGTAAAAGTGATTAAAATAAAGCTTTTCATGTATATTTCTGTTCGATAAGTGCACGGAATGCGATAAAAGTGATGACTTGTGTGGTTCCAGGGTGTAAAAACCGCCAGGGTTAACTGAATGAACAAAATAAAGACATTACATTTCACCGGTAATTTAGTTTTGACTTGAATTTTAAGATTTCGAACCTTATTAAGGTAAAAGTAACTGAAAATCTCATTCAATATTTGTTGCCGCATACATCGTCCATTAAATACAAAAGCGACACAAGTCAAAAATTTACTTTTTACAGGGGAGCTGTTTAAAGATTTTGTATTCGTTTTTTGTTCACAATATTTTTTTACAGGATTAATATTATATGTGTTGTATATCAATTTGTAGGCATTTTAACCCTCTTTTGATGTGTTTGGTTGTTAGAAAGTAATATGTGCTGTGCAAGCATTTATGAGCGTATACGTCCGTTTTGCATAAAAAAATAACATTAACTCTGATATTTTTTTTTCCATCAAAGGCCACAAATACAAAAAAATAAGCAGTTATTTCATTTAAATCATACATAAAATCATGTCTTAAACATAGAAATACTGTTTTTTAACAAAACTGAACCAGACAAAACTTTTTCTTACCGTTTCTTTACTTACATATTGTCAGAACATGTTTATAGGTACCGTAAACCGGGGTTACTTTGATTAATTTTAACTTTGGTTACATATTTTGATAAATTTAACGGACGTACTAGTTTAAAATTCAATATAATTATCGGTTTTCTTCAAGAATCATCCTGCTATATAAAAAAAATGTGGTACCTTTAGTTAATAAATATAAAATAAATACAACGCGATCAAAATTATATTGTTGAGAATGGAATTTACTTTGATACCACTTATTTTTACTATAAACCGGAAATAGCCCACCTAAAAGCACGTAAATAATAAAAAGCGGTTAAGTACATCTTTAGTTATTTGTTTTTTCTATGTGTATTGTATTTGTGGAGTGGTTACTATGATCCCATACTAAATGATCCAAATTGATATGTTTTGACGGTTTACTAGTTTTTTTCATTAGAATTGATGCAAGAACTTAATTTTTGCCGATACAAAACTATATCTTTCAATATTTAAAAAATCTACTTATGATTAGTAATAATGTAACATTTTTTTTTCTAGACGACATGACAGCTTAGCGCTAGTACTTGGGTACTATACCTATGTAGTGAAGCAATAGGCATGATGACTGTCAAATCAAATCAATATCTTTTTTCGATTTTTGAAAGATTTACATGAAATACACAAAAGTGACGTCACGTTTGCATACTACACTTATATTAAATACAAGTTCTGTATAATAACGACTGCAGTCTATATTTTAGTAATAATTTATTCGTGTATGAGGCCGTGCATAATATTTTATTTTAAATACAG
Organism: Thaumatotibia leucotreta; assembly: GCA_025490895.1. Lineage (NCBI taxonomy): Eukaryota > Metazoa > Arthropoda > Insecta > Lepidoptera > Tortricidae > Thaumatotibia > Thaumatotibia leucotreta. Next base: position 13,124 of record JALPQI010010241.1, on the reverse strand, counting down.
TCATCATCCCTATGTTGGCATTGCCAAAAGTGAAAAAATAAATACTACTAATAAGTATAAGTTTTTAGATTCGTTAAAACATACAACGGGGTTAGATCTATGTTTGTTTTACTTGTATTGTATAGGTACAAATAATATAATAGAAAAGCATGACAAATACTTAATAATCCGAAGTGTATGCCATTATTGTTTCTTCGTAGTCGCAATTATAGGTACACAAAATTCACAGTCATCTTCCACACAATCTCTAATACACTTTTAAGTAAAACGAACACAATACAAAGTACCACGTTTTACAATTACTGTTTTTATAAGATGTATTGTATTTTTTAAGTTTTCATGCAAAAGATACACAATTTTTCAATCTGGTACATTTATGGATTTTAATATTATACTGAATTAAAAACGGTTGTAAATGCAACAATGTTTTTTGAAACGTACTATGAAGTGTACATTTTAGAATCCTAACTGTCACATTCCGTATTGCGGCTCCTTTGTTTATAAAGAAATCTAAACCATACATATTTACTTTATTCAAAACAGCATCATGTATAAATATGGCTCCTGTGATTGATGCATTCGAATATATTTTTAATTCAAAAAGGTTGCAAATCCTAATACAACAGTTTTGATGAATGAAAAATCAAATTTAAGAGGATATTTTAAAATTAAAGCTGCCACATTCCGTTTTGTGACTCCTTTTTATATAAAGAAACATAATATTTACGTATTTATTTTATTCAAAACGGCCACATCTACAAATATGGCACTTTTTCTTACATATTTTTTAACGAAATCACTTAGTTTTTTCGTTTCATGGCACTTTTTCACAAAAATGTCGTGCGTTTTGGTCGACGGTCGAGTCGCAACTGACAAAATGGCAGTTTAGCGCTGAAGTTAGTCTCGAAAGAGTGATAGTGCAAAAAGGGCACCTGCATAATTTTGATACTTTCTAACGTCACATCGACAGGTGTCTTAGTGTCACGTAAAATATTAGTGCTTATAATGTCATTTTTGCAATAAAATCATTTTTCACGGTTTTTGAGTTGTGTCGCTTTTGTATTTAATGGACGACATGTTTGTAGTTTTGTGAATTAACCATTCGTAATGTAATTATAAATAGTGGGATTCAAATATTTGTATCGCATAGTGTTGTACTTAAGAGACCGATCGTGATATCGACAAATGTATTGATAGCCAACTCAGAAAAAGAATCGATGTTTTTAATTTCCAACAGGTTTCCACAGGACACTGAACAAAGGCTATTATGGGTCAAAAATATCAAAATGGCAGACGACTGGCGCCCTAAAAATTATTCAAAAATATGTACCCGCACATTTTTAAGCTCTTGTTTCAGGCAAGGGTACGCGCATAAGTGATTACATTCTGACGTAGTACCCACCATATTTGGTAATCATCCAATGTCATGTCAACCAGAAAGTAAATTAAGTTTAGTTTAATAATGACACTCATGTGATACTTTTGTAGACTGATTAATTATAAAGAAGCCATCATACGAAAATTGTTAGGTATGCTTTAAGGGATGATAAGTTCCATAAAACATGTTATAATGAGGGTTTTCTGAAATGCCGTTCACCAGGGCGGCAGCACTGAGGCGTCAGGTCCAGAAACTTGTCTGAATTCTCAGAGCGCCTATAGTTTCGTGTTTAAATGATTTGTACGAGTTAATAAAATTATGTAGAAAAATAAAATGACCTTCTAGTTAGTTTTTCTTTGAGGCTAGATAATTGTGATTCTTAGCGGGACCTTACCGCTAAGTGGCGCCAACTAGTGGCATACGTTTTAGACAGAACACTTCTTAGACATTTGACATTTTAATTAAAGAAAATATTTCATTAATTTTGTGATTTTATTTTTATCCTAAAATATAGATTTAGAAATCATGACATATCGCAGAAGATCGTGATTCTGAGTAGGAAATAAGGTTTATTCCTACTGTATTCGCTACCTAATTTGGTAAAAATATTATTATTGCCGATAAAAGTATACGATGAAGACTGGACAACACTAATAGTAATGACATTTTATCTAGTCAGTTTGGTAGCATTGTTCAAGAAAATGGAGTCATTGATAGAATTCACGACCAAGTAGAGCTACCTTATTTGTCTCTTTTTCCTTATGGAATACATCTTGAGATGGTAAAGGATGACAATAGTTTGTTCAGGTATGTCTTAATACACGGAATCTTCCCTATATTTTATCTGTGGGGCCAACAAATTGTCTGGCGGATCTTGGAACTAGGATTCGGAATATTCGGATCTTTTCTCAGTCGACATCGGAGCGAATCGGAATGCCAGGCTGGCAACACTGCATCGCATCTGTCATTTCATTTCATAGTCTGCAAATTCCGCAATGCCGGTGTATCGACCAGTATCGGGTGTATCGGCAATTAAGTACAGAAGTGGTTAATTTATTATAATCGCATTGTCTTTATTAAGATTTTACTGAACCACACATTTTTGATTTATCATAGATTTGTCGTGGTAAAAATCCTCAAAAAAAATGACAAGCAAACCTAATTCTAAACGCACCATTTATGTCGGTGGCTTGTCTGAGGAGGTGAATGAGAAAATTTTAAACGCTGCATTCGTACCTTTCGGAGAGCTAGTCGATGTCCAAATACCTCTCGATTATGAAACGGAGAAACACAGAGGTTTTGCATTCATTGAATTTGAGAATGCCGAGGATGCTTTGGCCGCTATCGATAATATGGTGCGTAAACTGTCATGGTATAATTTTTTTTCATTGCTATCATGTTTTCTGCTTATAATAGTGTACGTGTTTGATAACATAATAAGTTTTAGTCGAGTGTGGAAGGCAGGGTCAGTTTGTTATATTTTAAACATACACTACAACAGTTACGTATAACATGTTGTCTTGCATTAGTATCAACAACTTTATCCTGTAATTGAGCAATTGACATGTAAGCTTGGGCATTACTGGTGATATCACGGGACAATCTTATACATACAAATCAACTAAGCTCAAACTTGTGTTATCGGTATGAAGTGATGATATCATCATCAGCCTATGATAGTCCACTGTTGGACGTAGGCCTCTCCTATTAACTATGCGTATAGACGCATTATTTGATAAAAGATTGATGATGGAAGTGATGATATATATAATAGAAATATAAAAATGTATTGCTTAATATAATTATACTTTAATATACAGGGCACTAACAGTGCCAAAAGTACTAGTGAAATAGCCTGCCCGGGGTCATGACTTATGTGTCGTTGGACTAAAAGTAAATATGGCGATGTATAAAAATGTCTACATATAAAATAAAATTGGTCCGAGTGTTAGAAAGCCAATACTTTAGAATGCTTAAGTCTTATCAAGTCGAAATATAAATATGACTACTTTCAAAGTGTATGAATGTCTAAGTCTAATCAAGTCTGAATATAAAAATGACTACTTTCTTTACTATAGGTCCAGGATTATAATAATACATATACGGATCAAATTCATCACCACCAACAATCATATACAGGTGGACATTTTTATACTTCGTCAAAATTATATATGCCCGAACTTATGCAAGTGGACATTTTTATACATTGCCATATTTACTTTTAGTCTAGTGTCGCAACATGTTTATATTTGGTCTAATATACAGGTGAACATTTTTATACTTCGTCAAAATTATATACGCCCGAATTTAAGCAAGTGGACATTTTTATATATCGCCATATTTACTTTTAGTCCAACGACGCATGGTGGGCTGAAAATCGGCCTCCATAGAAATAGAAACCGAAGTCTTAAATATGAACTTTTTTTTATTGAAATAGTTTTTGTTGGGTTTTATTATGTCCCAAAATTAATCTTAGCTAATTTGGTTGGAAAAATAATTAATTATAATTTTTTTTCAAAATCTTTGTATGGCACGTATCGGAAAAATCGAGTTTTCTTCGAAAATAACTAATTTCCCGTTATATCCTGACAGATGATTTTAGAACTAATAATTTTTGATTTTTCCACATTGTTAAAATTTTCCTACGGGGTGCACTTTTATTTTTTAAAACCGATTTTTTTTTTACTTTTTTTTTTTATTTTATTTGTTTGTTGATGGTTAAACTTGTTATTTTGAATATAAAAAATGAATTTGAGTTTGATCGACCCAATAACTTACGCGTAGTGATTTTTTTTCTAAACAAATGTATGGAGTGTACCAATAAAAAGGATTTTTTCTTCAAAAATTCAAGGTATACCGCAATATCCTTGCAGATAATTTAAGTACCAACTATTATGGATATTTTGAAATAACGCCAACTTTTCTGTCGTATGCACTTATACAGAGTGTTTTTTTTAAGTGGGACAGTATGGGGAAATCGGAAATACTAGAAGATACAAGGAAGCTGTCTTAGGAGATATTAGGTATTTTTTTGAGATAACAATTTTAGCATTTTCAAAATTCTGGTCAAGTGCGAGTTGTGCCTAAAAATTTATAATATTGTTAAAAAATTTTTTTGACGCAGATCGACGTGATTTCATGCGTAGACAATTTTATTTTATTAGATAAAAAAAATCTGAACAGCAGAAGTTAGTCAAATTTAAGAAAACCATTTCTCATATTACATCCGCTGTGAAGTGTCTACTACTTTAAAAAAACTTACACTTTTCGAACACGACATTTGAATTTGGATGGTTTTATTTAAGTTCAAAAGGATTTTAATAAGTTACATGTGGCGAGCTCATAAAGAAAAAAAAATAATAACGAAGTAGTGTTTTCAGTACAAACTGGATTCAACAATGAATTTAAAGAAATATAATGAAATTATTGTTCTGACCTTGGAGAAATATTATATCGCAGTAAGAATTATTTATATTTCAGGAAATCTACTGACTTGATGTTCAAGGTCCCAGTTTTCGCTGAGCCCCTAAATATTATATAATAATAAAAAAAAACAATACTGAATTTTAATTTCACAGGTAGTCAAATTTATCTATTAAGCCTCTTATTCTGAAATTAGAGTATGTCTCTAATTTCAGTATGCCGCATGGCAAAGGCCTCCTCCAGCTCTTTCCAGTGCACTCTGTCCTGGGCCACTCTTCTCCAGCGAGGGCCCGCTGCAAGTAGAAGTTCATCATCCCATTGTCTCAATGGTTTACCCCAACTTTGTCTGGAGTCTTTTTGATACCAATCAGTCACTATTTTGCTCCATTTTTCCTGTTTACTCCTCAGCATGTGGTCAGACTACCTCCACCTTTGATTATCTATTTTAGTTACTATGTCTGTCACTTGGGTCTTAGCCTTAGCTATTCATTTCATATGTTGTATTGTTTTCTTTTGCCTGTCATACTGCGTTCCATTGACCTCTGCCAGTACTGGAGTTTGTCTCTATGTTCTTTGTTGAAGGCCCATGTTTTGCAGCCATATATGATACAGGGTAGAATACAAGTGTTGAAAACCTTCCTTTTTACTGAGATGGTCAGATCATGTGACCAATACTTCTTCCACCCGCTGGCTATTCTAGTGTTTATTCCTTCACTTGATTGGTCTTCAAAAGAGATCAGTTAGCCTAAGTATAGGGTGAATGATATGAAGTGTTACCAAGTAGATTTTATTAAGTCTGGTGTCAAAGTAATAGTGGCTTATTATAGAAAATATGTTTTGGACAGCACCTTGAAGTTTTAGGCACGCAAACATTTGGGATGTAGACCGCAAACATAAGAACAAGACTGTGCTTGGGCTTATAAAGCTTGTAAGAACCTTAAATGGCTGAAAACCGAATTTTACGTGTCATTTCTCCAGTGCGTGAGTTTCGGACTTTTAACTGATCTATTTTAAAGAGAAAGGTGAGAGCAATTAAACATGCTAGTATAAATGGAATGAAGAAAGCGATTGTATTTCAATGGCACATACCACTACCACTGGATCACAAAGGTGCTACGAGCAAATTTTTTTTTACCATTTGAAGACCATATTCAAGGCAAAAGGTATTGACTAACAGTAAATTTAATCCATATTGTAATATTTTTCTCTTGTTTTTTCTTACTTATAGTAATAAATTGTTGCAACTAAAAAACCGCAGTGTAAATACTTCATATCATTCACCCTGTATGTGTACTCCACGTATTCAAGCAGTTGGGAACTGATACTATTTGTCCGAATTAATCATAATGTTTGTTTTCGAAGTATTTATTGTCAAGTCAACTTTACCAAGTTCCTCATTGAGTGCCCTTATAGTCAAATATTAAAGATTAAATTATCTAAAACTTAACATACCTCTGTTTAAGTGGGATCAAGTAATAGATTACCACAATAACAAGTTGACGCTATGAGCACAGCATAGGTGAAATATGAGGGGCTGCCATTAATGTAACAAGGACAAGGGTGGTTGTCATTAAGCTACAATTACATTGTCATTAAGAGTGGTAAAAAGTACGAATTAACAGTTTAATTTTTTTTTAATTTTCATATGAACCTCGAGGTTCCGAAAAGCCTGGATTATACAGCTAACCTAAACATAGTCGGTTGATTGACGTGCAGGTAAATTGCGTGTATATAAATGAAGCCTTGCCTATCCAGGACTCCTTCAGACACTCATTAAATAAATCAGGTTTATTTTTACAGTTAATACTTGAAAGGAAGGAATTGTTTCTAAAATATCTTCTGCTACCATTTCATTTGTACCTCCTTCATCATTATTATCCATGGCTCTATTGTTTTTCAGAATGATTCAGAGCTGTTTGGTCGCACTGTCAGAGTAAATATAGCAGCACCACAGCGCATTAAAGAAGGTTCTACTCGTCCTGTCTGGTCAGAAGATACATGGCTTCAGAAACATGCTGGTGAAACATTGCCTTTGGTCAAAGATGCTGCAGAAAATGAATCCAAAGATGTGACTGAATCTCAGTCTAGTGTAGTAAGTCACATTTTTATTACCTAAAATGAGTAGGTATTCGGCCGCGTGTATAATCGGAGTTTTGTAACCAGTTGCATAAAAATAATAAAATATTCTTTATACTACGGTCATACAGATCCACTTATACTAGGCAGTAGTGGGCCATAGGAATTAGAGCAAGGTCAAATTACTTTATTCATATTCACAAGTTGATAAAATTTTACCCGCTCATATTAAAGGATAAAAGAGCGCTCCCCGCTCCAAAATAAATAAAAATGTGTCCCTGTCCTCTAACTTTTGATCCGTGTGTCCAAAAAATATGAAATAAATCTTAAATACTAGGTAGTATTAATTATTATTAATACTACCTAATTGTGTACTTTAGTATTTAATGTCTATTATGTCTATTTAATTATTATAAACGTACGAAGCAACGTGTCATATTCAAAGGCAATAATAAAAATACAATATATTATGGCTAAATCAATTAATAAAAAAGTAGTGGAGGTGTCTAAAATCTTACATAGTATTGAATCTATTTTTTTGGAAGCACTAGGTATACATTTTGTGTGCCGATTGATATATGTAATGATTCAACAACTGCTACTATATTACTTAACAACAATACTATATTATTTTATTATAGTCCTAAATTATTTAAAAGGTGCTCGCGAGCATTGCGAGAATGGACCCCGTGCCTAAAGTATGGAAAATGTGGTTTCAGTTAAATGGGCTGGGATTTCGATATTCTGTAGACGTCAGTGCTTTGAACAAAAGTCTCTATGAGTGCTACCACGGTTTCCGAGACCCTGTCAAAGTTATGACTGATTTTACATCTACCCTCCTATGAGTTTCGATTCCGATGAAATAAAAAATTAAGGGGTAAAATAAAAGAAAACATCTTCAGAGTATCTTATCCATCTGTACAGGCGAGGCGAAATAAATTTATATATGAGTGACGTGAGATCAATCAACTTTCTATGTTATTCTAAATGGTATATAAATAAATGGGTGTTGTGCAACCTAAGGAATGAAATGCTTCCTGTACGAGTATTGTCCTTATTTCTGATTATACTACTCAACTAATCATAGAAAGTACCTAATATGGTAAAATAGAGATAAACTATAATATTAATTATATAATAATCACCAAATTAAAAATTTAAAAAACCGACTTCAACCGGTTTCTCCAAGATTCCCGATTTGTTTCCATCATTGGTTTCCTCAAATCCTACTTTCTGAATGCAAACTCTTGTAAATGAATGAAAATTACCAAAAGCGCCATACATGTACCTATAACATTTGAAGAGATCCCTCGATTTCTCCAGGATCCCATCATCAGACCCCAACTTGGTGCCAATGGGACCATCTCGGGGTAATACACGTTCGATCACAAAAATAAATTTTAGAATCGGTTCACTATTCTCGGAGATATCAGGTAACATACATACAACAAAAAAAAAAAAAAAAAAAAAAACAGTCGAATTGAGAACCTCCTCCTTTTTTTGAAGTCGGTTAAAAATGTGCAAAACATTTTTCTCCGCACCGACAGTAAAGATTTGTTTGTGAAACACATCCCGCCTTGGATAGCTCCGCTGAACTTTATTGAAGTAAAGCTTTTCTTTACTTCATATGTCTATGTAAAGTGACGTGAGACAGTCGGTATGTCTTTGCCGCCTCCCTGTAGGGCATATTGAAAAAGGATCACCTTATCTACAGCTAAAGTTAGAATTTTTGTTGTTGCTTGACTCCTGTCTGCTGATATTTTGTGTATGTTAGACATTTTACAACAAAAAGGCACAAAGTATACAGGGTGTGGCCAATAATAGGGGCTTTAAATTTAAGCGATGAATCTTTGGACTATACGCAATTACCTAGACCTTATCATAATGCTTTAAAGTTAACCATCTCTGAGATATAGCACTTCAAAGTTGCAATACATAATCAATGTATTTAACCATCGTTAAATTGTCGTTAACGATCGTTAGATGTCTTGGTACAAGTTGGTTTCTTGGTACCGAGGCGAAGTTTCATAATCTACTCAATCGAAACTAGTTCTTAAGCCTAGGTATAAAGAACAACTAATCGCGTGAGAACACGTTTATTTTGACAAGTTTGTTTAAAAATTCTCCAAAAAGATGCCCTAGCAACAAAGAGGTTTTTACTTTATCATCGGAAGTTTACAATGACACCTCGAAAAAGACAGCGAACCTAGCACATCTTGGGTTTGATTGCCGCTCGCGAAATTGTCGCGGCTACTCGTCTCGTTTTGATTAAAAGCCGCGAGAAAGCCGTGAGTGACTATCAAACACAAGATGTGTTAGACCCACCAACGACTGTTTTGTACTGTAGAGGTTTTGATTTTTATTTGAATTCCAACAAATATGTTATACCTACTAGATTGTGCACCAAAAAACATAATTTAGCAAAAACGAGACTTATTGCAACACTAGGTCCTAGAGTAGATATTTCTTTATAATCTAGAAACGGCCCTGGCGAGAGGTCTACTGCTGCTAGGGTGTCCTTGTCTAACGTCTTGTCAGATAAAACAATCTTTTAGACTAGAAGAAATGGTAGAAAACTTTTTAATCATTACAATCGAAATGAGGTGGGTATCTGCGAGTTGCTGTCTAACACAAGATTTGCTAAGCCGCACATGGTATATTTATAGCAGTCCCTTTGCTTTACCTAAGACAGGACAGTTATAAGGTAACCATAAGGTATACTCTTGGGTCGTCTCGTTCGTTTTTCGTCACGTTCCTAAATTTGTCCGATTCTGGTTTCGTCACCCATTCTTTATTCGTCACGATCGTCGATGGTCTTTCTCATCTTCGGTCAAATTTGTTGTTCGTCTTTATCTTAATCCGTCTCGTTCTTGACTCGTCATAATTTTCTTTCGTCATGTTCGCTGTTAAATCTATGTTTTTCGTATATTTTCATAGTCTTACGTCGGTACCAACTTCGAATATGACCAAATACGAAACGACAAAAAACGATTGAGTCGAAATAAGAAAAAGGTCAACAACTTATTATGGTCAAAGACGATAATGACTGCAGACTAACTTGACGAATGAAGAATGGGTGACGAAAGCAGAATCGGACAAATTTAGGAACGTGACGAAAAACGAATGAGTCGACCCAAGAGTATACCAACCATAAAAATATCAGTTTCCGGTAAAACCGTGATCGGTCATTGGTTAATCAAGCTTTGTTATGAAGTAGCCATAGCGACGTCAGCATCCGTGTAACTCGCGGGATAGGTAAGGTAATTGGCCACCCGAGTTTTGTTATAATGTAACTATAGCAACGTCCGCATCGTTGTTGAATATAGTGCGGCAAAAGTCGTTGATAACGAATCAAGCTTTGTCGTAATGTAACCACAGCAACATCAGCATCCGTGGAATTCGCGGACTCGGCCATTGGCTAACTGAGTTTTGTTATTATTTAACCATAGTAACGTCTACGTCATTGGTGAACAGATTTCGGCAAAAGTCGTTAATAACGAATCGATCCCGATCAGGACTGTGTACCGACTAATTTACGAACTGTAACAAGTGACTAAACAATCCCGGTTCGCGACTGTACCTTCTGTTTGACAATGACAACATCACTCGGCGTGTCCTTTTCTTTTTTCGTCTCTTTTTAATCAATATAGTCCAATAGGGACGGGTAGCCACGAGAAAGCCGAGTGTTTCAGTCACACACAAGATATGCTAAGCCCCCGGATACTTACACAATCGTTTTATAAGCCATTTGTCCCGTGTTTTGTATGGCCATGGTCATTTCAATAGAAAGGGACACAATTCTGACAGGAGTCATCTCACGAAGACCGTTTTTGTTTTACTCTTTAGTGCACAACTTAGTAGTGGTATCTTTGCATTCGAAGCCATAGACCATGCAGTTGTAAATGCGAACTTTTTTATGTGAAGTCACTTTCTCTACTATTACCAAGGATCGGACAAACGCCCGTCATTTTGAAAACATAACCCTGTTCCGTACAATAGAGACTTCCTTATCTTATGATGTCAACATATTTTATTTAATATGATGTTTTTTAATAACACAAACACAATGTATCTATTTAGGAGATCCCAACTCTTTCTTACTTGTACAAGTTGTATATATGTGTCGGTGCACATGGAAAGGTATCTTGTCACGGTATTTAAAATGGACTTTATTAAAGATCACATAAGGTATATTTTAAGAATCGTGACAAGGTACCTTTCCATGTGAACTGACACATATCATGATTGTGACCAATAAAAGATTTAAGTAAAATTTATCAATATATGAGTTATCCATAATCCGTTTAAATCATTTTATTTCATGAATAATTGTCGCGGTAACCGAAGAAGATATTATACACTCAATACATCGAAATTCAATATCAAAAATTCTAAATCATTTATGTGTCACAAATTCACAAAAAAGTAAATAAGAGTTGCTAGATCCTAAATACATAAGTACTTTGAGATAGTGTCATTAAAAATATCTTATAAAATTAAATAAGTTAACATCATAAGATAAGGAAGTCTCTACTGTAAGGAACAGGGTTCTTTTTTCAAAATGACGGGCGTTTGTCCGATCTTTGAATTACAACATAATGACAATTTACGTCAAGTTGTTATATCAAAACATTACCAAAAATAATAAAATAAATTATAAAATTGCGAATTGCGATGCACACGAAGCTCATAATTAATAAGAAAAGTAAGCCAATCATTGTGTAAACGACTTGTCAACGAATATTATCTGAGTTGATAATAGAACCAAGCACTATTGTTGTCATCTCAAAGCCACGTATACCAAATGCAGTTCTGACTGTGACCTGTGGGTTTTCACTTCCAACCAGATTAACAGTGAAATTCTTAGTTAGTTTCGACAAGATCCTGTTCTCACGTTCTCAGTACGTGTTATGTCGTGTCAGAGTGGAGTCAAATAAAGAAGCAGATCGTATCGTCGACATCATCGTAGTCATGCCTATGTCTACAAATTCAATTAATTTAAGTGCAAGTTGAGTGGTTAAGAGTTCACCCGGTGAGATATGTGATTAGTGCACTATTTTTGTTGTAACCGTTTACTTAATATATTGTTTTGAAGTCACTTTATAGCGTTTTACTAATTTAGTTATTTCGTCAGTTCACACCTGATAATTCAGATTGTGATCTGTTACGTAATGTTGAAAAAAGTGACAAAGTAATCAATAAGTAGATAGGTATGTTTAATAAGCAATACTGATTCATTTAGATTCAATAATACGCGAAACCGATAGTACCTAAATGTCAATGTTAAATGTTCGACTGGACACATAATGTCTGCAGTACATTGCTGGGTCGATTAACTTTGTTAGAAAAATATAGAAAATTTATTTTTGATTTTAATTAATTAAACCCATTTGGAGTTAATTACTGATTAGTTAAAGGGTCTATGTTTTCATTTATTGCTCTTATTACTGGCCACACCCTGTATGAGTTATTTAATGAGCACTAACATAAAGATGAACAAATGAGACTCCCTTTTGGAAATCGGGATGAAAGTAACAAGTTGTTTCAATCATACCTTGATGTTGAATTTCCAGAATCTAACAAATATGTGGCAAAAAAAACGTACGAAGTATTATGAAAACATTGATTAGCAACCCTCAAACTGTAAATGATAAGTGAATTTACAACACCCATGCATGACGGAAGCTCTAGCGTTTACCATTAAAGTTCTAGTTAAAATTGAAAAAAATCGTAAAAAAACTTACTTTTGATGCATTTTTCCGTGACTATACGCATAACCTGCCGTCACAGCACGGCGGGTGTAACTGTGGTTAAGGGGGAATCGAAATGGCATATAATGCCCTGAAAAGACGTTCGGATAGATGTCATAGTAAAATTTTAAATGAATTTGTTACGTTCATCCCGCGTTATTTTTATACCTGGTCTCCCCTATTGCCAGTATCAAATCATAGGAGAATCGAGAAAATGTATTTAAAAAAATTGTTTTAGTGACAGGTTGTTTCGTTAAGTGTATTCATAGTTTTTTCATTGTCAGGCAAAAGACACATTGTGGTAGCATTGTAATCAGAAATAAGTTTTACGACGAGTTATGTCGAACGACTTATTTAGAAAAAAAGTTTGATAATCTCTGAAACCAAGCCAAATTCAGGCAATTTTATAAAACATTTTAAAACTCTAAATATGGTCAGGAATACGGAATACACCATTAAAATCTCTCGCAATGATCGAGAGCACCGTATTTTTTTTA
>JALPQI010010240.1:0-38777 GCA_025490895.1 Thaumatotibia leucotreta | reverse complement strand
TTAACCCTTCCACTCCTACATTGTTAAAATTTGCGTTTTGTTATGACATGATGTTAAGTATGTAATTCGAGTTTCGTCAAACTGGCGATCGATATAAAAAAAAAACCGTCTGCAATGAGATTTTGATGGTTGCCTCTTTATCGTTTAATGTGTATAAACTTCTCTGTTTGTGGACTCAGAACCAAAAAAACCACATGGAATTTATAGTATTGACTATAAAATGATATTCAATAAAATATAAAATGAGCCATCTCCAATTCATTTTAATCCTAAAATGAATGGAATTCGTGACAGTTGAAGTTAAAATTAGAGTTTTGAATTAGAGGCGGTTCACTCCGTGGGTTTAGCGACGATAGACACGATTCAAGTTAGCTAAAAATTACACCTAATATATTAATTATTCTGTACCGAAATGCTTTTCTTTCAGAGAAAGGGAATTGGAGCGAGCCCAATATGAGAAAACGCACAAACGGTCCCGTTATAACTCCATCCAGCCATATTGGCTGGTCCCTGAAGCCGCCCTTAGACTCGGGAGGGGCAAGCGAGGTGGCATAGTGGAGGAATGCTGCAACAAGGCGTGCACTCTTGATGTGCTGATAGCGTATTGCCCGCAGTAAATTGGTTATGTAGGATTCACCCTTAAAGAGTAAAGCGACCGGTTATCGTCAATTGTAATATGAATGAATGTAACCGGCAAATGACGATTTTCCAGGAGGGCCCAAAAACTAATTGAACATTTTTATAGTATGTTGTATCTTTTTAATTACTTATCCAATTGAAATTTTATTTATCTTATTTTTGTGAGGTATATTTGACAATTACCTAGTTGCTAACTGCGACCACAGTAATAGTTCAGGGAATGGCTGGCGCTTATTATTTTTTTGTTAACTTACTCATCATTTTTTTCTGGATATCAATATTTTATATGCACCGTTCGATAGAGCAGGAAAGCCGCAGACGAGCTGTATACTTAACTCAATTTCGTCATTTTGGCGGTTACATTAATTCATATTACAACTGACATAGACAGTATATCGTGGGTTGTGACTGGTTAACTGATACAGTTAGACAGTGGCGGGTGTTCGTCCGCGAGATACTGTCCTATTATACTAAACGTTTAATTCACAGTGTTGTGTTCCGCCTGCAACCATTGGCAATTAGTGGTAATGCGTACTGCCAAGGAGTGGAATTCCCTGCCGGCGTCTATATTTCCGAGATCATATAACCCCCTTCCCTTCAAGTCAAGGGTGAATAGGCACCTTCTGGGCAAACTCACTCCATCGTAGGCCACGTCTCTGCCCTTGGCTAGTCTGAGTAAGCCAATTTCAAATAAAAAAAAAATGGATATCAATCGCGGCCTACAGAGCTCCGCCTTAGTGGCTTAGCTAGCATGGCTTTTGAAATAAAAGAAGGCCCCTAATGCCAAGTAGGGGCTCCTAAATCCGGGCTCGGTAGTGTAGCTGCCATGATTTATAACTACAAGATTATGAATGAGGTTCAAATTGAGGTTGATTAAATTCGCGCCGATCCTAGGCTATTTGATGTGAATCCTACATGTACTTAAATTTAAATTGTACTGTAATACTGTAATTCTTATTACGATTTTTTTGCACAGTCAATGTAAATTCCGATACGAAATTACGAACATCATAAAATCCTTATGAACATTAAGGTAACGTAAAGTTTTATTCGTATTTAGGTATGTAAGTGTAAAGAAATGGGTTAGTTTTTAGTAAAACGTTCCACTTTGTCGCTTACCATAAAGACGAGATTTCCTTGTATCTTCATATGAATAAACTGACAAAGCGGCTTTATGGCCAACGACAAAGTGGGACGTTTTACTAAACTCGCTCACAAATCATCTGCTGATTATTCGATAAATTTAATATTACCATTTGCTTTGTTAAAAAAATATGTTTGTTTTGTTAATATAATCGTAGGTAGGTAAGATTTTATCTCATTTAACATACTATGCACGGTTTTAATCTATACCTATAAACGTAAATCTATAATACGCTTCATGGAAATTGTTTAAAAATGTTTACATTATACAGCATCGATGTAAGCTGTGACATTAAAAATAACTCGTGTAATAAATAGTAAATACCAATTTTTACGCATAATCAATAATTTAACAAAATGTATAACTTTTAATGTACTTATTTACAAATTGATTGTTAAGATAGCTGTTTTCCAAGTTTGTAAAAACCATGGACACGAGAAGAAAGACTGTTTTCTTAAATAATAATCCAAATTATAATTGTGCCAAATGTGTAGTCTTGTATTGTAACCCAGCTTGATGCATATGATATCGATTCGATTACATTCGAAATTATGTAAATTGTAAACATCCAACATATTAAATTAGTAAGTACTATTCGCTAGTATATTATACTAGCGAACATTATTATGCTCCCATATATTTGGTGTGTACTGTAAAATAAAGGACTAAAAAGCATCCGGTTTATTTACTCGTGTTAAGCATTATTTCTATATAAAGTAAAAAAGATTAAGCGTTTTGTTTCATTTGGTTTAATCCTTACCATATTTTCCTTTGATTGAAGATTTCTATAATATTTTCTTAGATTACCGATGAACTAAAATCACATGACATTAAGTGAAACCGTAACAATAGTTTTATTTTATGAAGATTTGTATTTCAAATAATTTAATTTCTAAGGCAAATGTTATACTATTGAATACATACATTTCTGAAGTCTCTTAACTTAGCAGGTCGATAAGTACTGTTTGCTCCTTTCAGTCATATAGACATGTTGCTATTACCGAAAGAGACAAACGATAAAGTTTAGATACTTACCAATAAGAAACTCCGTGCTCCAGACACATGCTGTACCTATCAGCTTCAAACCATATTTCTTCATGTAAGCATCCGCATCCTCAAATTCGAGGTCGGAGACGTATAACAAGGCTTTATAGTATGTTTTGTCTTCCAGCATGAGTTTAACGTAAGCCATGACGCGTTTTGAGGTAAAATTATGACTATATATATAGGCCTATATATTATGACTCTATAGGCCGCGGTGGAGATAATGATTGCCAATGATTGGAGGCGGAACACAACACTGAATTAAATGTTTAGTATAATTAGGACTAGCGTTGAAAATTTCTGGATTAAATCCCAAATCTTTCTAAACAGCTCGTTATTTTTCGAAAAAATTAATGAAAGTTTCCACTATAATTTTCATGAATATTTATCTTGAGAGATAACTATACTATGCTATTTGTGATACCTGTTAAGTAGCTGCGTCGTTTCATAAACAAGTTTATCTTTTATAGTGTCCGTACTAATTATTATCTGAAACTACCTTTAGAGGCCTACCTTTATACATAAACGTGTCTTAACTTAGCAAGCCGATTACTATTGTACAACCTTTTCGGTCCTAGCAATATGTTTGTAAAATCGAAGGAAGGTCTTGTAAGACCATTTTCGCGTAGTCACTCTGGATCTGGTAACTGCGATCTCTGACCCAAAAATAATTTTCATCCTGTATACATATCGCTAGGACCTAAAGGATGGAACAATATTTATCGGCTTGCTAAGTTAGGAGACGTTTATGAATAAGGGGACTACAATTAAGATACTTACTAATTAGAAACTCCGTGCTCTCCTCAGGCAAATGGGTCAAAATTCTTTTCGTTGTCTTGTTTCATACCACTATGTCACGCTTTTAGTTGCTGTTTCGTCTCAGTATATAAAAAAAACCAGTGCACTTGTATTCCTTTTTCACGCTAGATTTTAATCCATAAATCAAAAATTGGAAACAAAACATCATCACTACATAGTATAAAATAAAGTCACTTTTTCTGTTCCTATGTCCCTTTGTACGCTTAAATCTTTAAAACTACGCAACGGATTTTGATGAGATTTTTTTTAATAGGTAGAGTAATTCAAGAGGAAGGTTTTTATGTAGGTATAGTACCCGTGCGCAGCCGGGGCGGGTCGCTAGTCTCATACAAAAATCACAACTGTGTCACGTTTTTTAGGGACACAAAATAAGACAACGAAAAGAATTTTGACCCAAATGCTGTATCATCTTCAGCCCGTATTTCTTCATGTAAGCATCTGTGTCTTCAAACTCGAGATCGGAGAGGTACAACAACGGCTCATTGTACGCTTTCTTGTCTTCTAGCATAAGTTTAACGTAAGTCATATAGGAATAAGGGGTCTACAATTTAGATACTTACTAATTAGAAACTCCGTGCTTTCTTCTGGTAAATTCTGTATCAGCCTCAAACCATATTTCTTCATGTAAGCATCCGCGTCCTCAAATTCGAGGTCGGAGAGGTACAATAAGGCCTCATTGTAATATCTTGGGCCTATTTCTCAAAAGCTAGTAACTTGTAAAACAAGCGGAAGTCCTTGTTTAAGCCATTCCTCAGTCCATTTCTCAAAAACTTGTATTACAAGTTACAAGTTTTTGAGATATGGACCCATTGTCTTCCAGCATGACGTGGTTTGAGGTGAAATTATGAGTAATAAATATTTATCTTGAGAGATAACTATACCATGCTATTTGTGATACCTGTTTAGTAGCTGCGTCGTTTCATGAACTTGCCATAATCAATCTTTTATAGTGTCCGTACTATATAGGCATTGTTATCTGAAACTGCCTTTAGAAGACTACCCTTATTCATAAACGTGTTTTAATTTAGCAAAGTGATAAGTATTGTGGGACATTCAGTCATATAGATATATTGCTAGGACCGAAAGAGTTTACGAAATCAGCTTGCTAAGTTAGGAGACATTCATGAATTTAATATACTTACTAATTAGAAACTCCGTGCTTTCTTCAGGCAAATGCTGTATCAGCTTCAGTATTTCTTCATGTAAGCATCCGCGTCCTCAAATTCGAGGTCAGAAAGATACAATAACACTTCATTGTACGCTTTCTTGTCCTCTAGCATGAGTTTAACGTAAGTCATGACGTAGTTTGAGGTAAAATTACAAATCGTCGTGCTAGGAGACGTATATGAATAAGGGATCTACAATTTAGATACTTACTAATTAGAAACTCCGTGCTCTCCTCAGGCAAATGCTGTATCAGCTTCAAGCCGTATTTCTTCATGTAAGCATCCGCATCCTCAAATTCGAGGTCAGAGAGGTACAACAACGCCTCATTGTACGCTTTCTTGTCTTCCAGCATGAGTTTGAGGTACCAATCGTGACGCTTGTGATTGGCTGCGAGGGAGAGCGCGTCTTCTATGCTCACTTGTCGGACCACCTGGCATCAAAAGTAAAGGCCTGATCAAATAAATTGTTACCTATCTTCTTCTTTATTATGCCTGGGTAAAGGATAGTGAGCATTTTGTCTGTGGGTATATTTATCCGAGAATTGTGAAACAGGCTTTATAAACGAGCCAATGAGGATTTTCGATATTTTTTCTGCCACCAGACGGCGCTACGTAGGCATGAGGTTCAAACAACTGTCAGATTCATAGATACTGAACATAAAATATCGAAATTCTATTGTATTTGGAAGTTTATAGATTTTGCAATGGATTACAACTAGAAAACGGTCGCCGAACTGAAGATGGACTTAAAAAACAGGGGTACAAAGTCACTGGCACATACTAAACTGCTAGAACTTTGTTCATTTCATGGGACCATTTTTTCATTTATTTAAGAAATCAATATTCCTTTAGCATTGGTTTTAAGAATAATTGTTCGAAAAATATATTATAACATTAAATTCGAGTATTTATTTTGACAGTTCGTTGGAACTTGCGCCACAGAGCTGCCATCACACCTCCCCATAGTGGCAGAAGAAGTATCAAAAGCCTCATTACAAGTTGTCATATGTTAGCTGTGTTTTTAGGGTTCCGTAGCCAAAATGGCAAAAACGGAACCCTTATAGATTCGTCATGTCCGTCTGTCCGTCTGTGCGTCTGTCACAGCCGATTTACTCGGAAACTATAAATGCTACAGTAACGAAATTTGGTAAGGATATGTGTTGTATGTACCGCTACAGGATTATGATACTAAATTGTAAAAAAAACCATTGGGGTGCGGGCCCTCCATACATGTAACTGAAGGATAGAACAATTTTTTTAGTTGTATATAAGCGTGTGGGGTATTATGTGTTTCGTTCGACTTCGGAGATCTTCAGGATGTGAGAGCGTAGCGTCTCCCAATGACCGATAGATGCCGCTAGCGTCTATGAAGCCGCTCCATACCCCGTAGCGCGCCGCTGTGACGTAGTTTCCGCTCAAACAGCTTCCTGTAACCAACCAGCTCGCACCCGGCGACTCGCCGCCATTTTATTGTTTCGTCGACCGTCTTGGCCGAAGGTCCGCATATTTTTGTTTAAATTCGACACGTGGTCTTTAACTTCTCGATCGACTTAGTTCCCAGTAATTATATTTCGGAACTTCTGCACGAACAGAAAAGTTATTTTAAGGAAGTCATTTGAAGTGTTTCGTTAATCGTCAAGAAAGTGGTCTATCGTTAAATATTTACGACGAAAATTTAAGATTCGAATTTTAAAATTTCATTTCGAATAATCGAGTTCCCGAAGTATTTTCGAACCGATAACGTCCGTCGCGCAATTTTCAAGAGTGACTTCGATCTACCCACTTTTTCTGGCGAAATACGTTCTCGACCACGATCGTGTTTTAAACGTTACCGTCGTTCAGTCGTAGGCGTTTTCGAGATTTTTAAAGTAGGAAATCGTCCGATTAACGCGTGTTTTTAATCGCGTTACTTCTCATACGGTAACGTAAGCCGCTCCGCACCCGACGAGAGGAAACGTGCATCGCGATCATCGTGTCGCCGCGGGCAGCGCGGCGCCAGCCGGGGGCGGCCCGCGCGCCGCCACGTCGCCGGCGCCGCCGTGTCGCCGCCGCGGCCGGGCGCGCTGGGGGCCACCCCGCGCTCCGCCGCCGCCGCGAGCAGCAGCTGGACCTGGGTATTCTTTACGTTTTCCGCTCTTGGATCGATTGGTGAGTTAGCTTAATGATATTCTATTAACCCAAGGAGTCTAGTCTGCGGATGGCGACGAATGTTTTGATCGACAGAGACTGATGGGCGCCACCGGTCCTGACCTCACTGGCCGCCACGTGGGCGCCACCGGTCCTGACCTCACTGGCCGCCACGGGGGCGCCACCGGTCCTGACCTCACTGGCCGCCACCTGGGCGCCACCGACACGCCACCGGTCCTGATCTCACTGGCCGCCACCTGGGCGCCACCGATCCTGACCTCACTGGCCGCCACCTGGGCGCCACCGATCCCGACCTCACTGGCCGCCACGGGAGCGCCTCCGATCCCGACCTCACTGGCCGCCACCTGGGCGCCACCGATCCTGACCTCACTGGCCGCCACGGGAGCGCCTCCGATCCCGACCTCACTGGCCGCCACATGGGTGCCACCGGTCCTGATCTCACTGGCCGCCACCTGGGCGCCACCGATCCTGCCCTCACTGGCCGCCACATGGGCGCCACCGGTCCTGATCTCACTGGCCGCCACCTGGGCGCCACCGATCCCGACCTCACTGGCCGCCACATGGGCGCCACCGGTCCTGATCTCACTGGCCGCCACCTGGGCGCCACCGATCCCGACCTCACTGGCCGCCACATGGGCGCCACCGGTCCTGATCTCACTGGCCGCCACCTGGGCGCCACCGATCCTGACCTCACTGGCCGCCACGGGGGCGCCTCCGATCCCGACCTCACTGGCCGCCACGACGGTGCCACCGGGGCGGGGACTCCACTGGCTGCTATGTTGGTGCCACCGGGCCTGACGTCGCTAGCTGTCACGGGGACGCCATCGGTCCCGACGCTGGCCGCCACCGGTCCCGACGCTACTGAACGCCACGTGAACACCACCGGCCCTGACCTCACTGACGCCATGTCGGTGCCGCCGGCCCCGATGTCACTAGCTGCCACGTGGGCACCACCCGTCCTGAGCTCACTGCTCGCCACGTGGGTGCCACAGGTACTAACGTCATTGAGTGCCATGTCGGCACCACCGATCCCGTTTTTTGACGGGGTGCCACTACGATGCTACCGATCCCGACCTCACTGGGCGCAACAACGGTGCCACCGGTCCTCGCCTCATTGGCTGCCGCAACCACGCCACCGGTCCCGACTTCACTAGTCGTCGCGACGGCACCATCGGTATTGACCTCACCGGGTGCCACGGGACACCGCTGGCCACGAAATTATAGTCACCATGATGACATTACAGGTAATAATACTGCCGTTCGATGCTGATGCTGTCCAGGCATGGCGGTATAACCCACCTCCATGTTGCTGCCGATCACCGCAATGGCGCTACAAGTCACAATACAATTGGTCCGATGAAGTTCATTGTGCAACTACAGTGGCTCGCCAAGCCGATACAATGACGCCACGATAACGCTTCGCTGCCGGCTGCCAACTGGCCGGATGACGCCACCGACCGCGATATTCGCCATACGGCGGAAACTCTGCCCAACGCGAAAGCGCCAACGACTCTTGTCAGTTTGGCCCCCCCATATCACGTAAGTAACCAAGCTGATGCCGGCAACCACCCTGGCGCCGCCTGCCGAGCGGAAGCATTGCAAACCACAGCCTGGTGCTCCTGCTTCGGGTGTTCCTGATAGACATACACGTGCCTACTGCAGCTGGGGGATTGCAAACCCCTCGTTCTCGATCGAGGATCCGTTGTAGTGGCTGACCGAGTCACAAGGAACTGCGTCCTATTGTTCTATAGGAAATCTGTACGTTGTATCTATATTCAAAAACTATCTGCAGTCTCCCACGATCCAATACAGCAGAAGCAGGAACACTTAGTGCACACTGCACCAAACCGAAGACCTGTTCGACAATGAATGGAATCTGTAACGTAATATCTCAAATTATTCTACAAATGTTTGACCAGC
The DNA here is from genome assembly GCA_025490895.1 of Thaumatotibia leucotreta. NCBI lineage: Eukaryota > Metazoa > Arthropoda > Insecta > Lepidoptera > Tortricidae > Thaumatotibia > Thaumatotibia leucotreta. Next base: position 29,897 of record JALPQI010010240.1, on the reverse strand, counting down.
CCCGGATTCCTCAGACACTCAAATCCGCGGGCCTGCTTTCTGAAAACTGGTGGTATTGACAAGGTTTGGAAACAGATCTCTTATAATCTCTACTCGCACTCGTTCTCCAACTATACGGCGTCCTCCTCATAAAACGAACCATTTCTCCGAGGGCAATAAACAAATTTGGGACAAAAACCCCCGGTCGTAAGCGAGCTCGAAATACAGCTGCACGAGGAAAGAGGCCATGGAGAGATAGCTCGAAACACCGGTATACTCGTCACAGAAAATAAATTCTTCGTTTTTATCTAAGCGTATTGCTATGCCCGGTGCTATTCCTACACAGATTATTCTTTCCCAGAGCCGATTAAAGGTCTCCCATATTAATAGCTGAACTTACTTACTCCTCTAGCGCTACGACCCAAAGAAAGTCCTGGTCCCCAACACGACTGTTCACCTCTGACTCCGGTCCTGGGCAGTTTTAGTATACTTAATATTATTTGTAAGTAAACAATTGGATGCGTCCGTGACTGCGTCCACATGATACATTTCTGACCAACGTTTGATCACCTATCAAGACTATTTCCTGATAGCAATCCAGTCGAAAAAGTAGTACAGATTACCAGATCGACCCCCATCAACCTAGGTTAGCAAATATACTACCTGAAATACGTTACAATCCTTACTCAAACCATAGCCACAACATTTGCGTCCTGCAGGGAAAATAAGGTAAATGATTGGTTGCGAGACAGCCTGTCTCGCGTCCAACGCCGTGCGCTCCTAGACGGACTCAACCTTACGAACTTGGGCGTCCATGGAGGCTGGTTGCACTATCGCAGGCCCTAACACTGCTTCGGGCGATTACAGAGTCCCATGCCAGCTCCCATCTCATCTGCCAACCGGACTCTTGAGGGAATCTCCCATGGTGAATTAAGAACGTAATAAAATACGTTCATATCGAGGTAAGAAGGAAACACTATACTGAGTATATTGATCAACGCACCGCATTCTCAGTCGGTCCTCAACAGGAAGCCGGTGCATGGTCTCCAACAGGGAACTTGCACTGCGACTCCAAAAAAAAAAATACACTTTAAAACTTAAGGAGAACCTGAGGAGATCGATAGTTAGTATGATTATTAGTTACAACGACCAACGCAGAAAGTATTGGCATCAGGGAATTGCCTACGCACTACAGGTTCAGAACTTACGGAACCAGTTCGGTTCATATACCTACAGGTCGGTACTTTCAGGAAGTCGACGGACGAGCTAGGGGACTCTGCGCCCCCGAGCGGCACCAGCGCCCGGAGGCCACTGAGCAGATCTTCACCCGCTAGGGTACCCCGTCCATCGACCTGTTCGCTCACCTCAAACGTTCACGTGCCACAGTATGTCTCAGTCTACTGGCCCTAACTGAACGCACGATGCGTTGAGGTAAGCGGAACGCTGCTACACCGACGCTGACTGACCAGATCAAAAGAAAAGTCTGCTGGTGTTCCGTTGGCGTTTCTCTAAAGTAAAAACAGGTACGCCCATATGGAAAATAGTCATCGTGGTACGCTAAAAATAACATCGTCTGCCAGCTGTCTCATCAAATCAAGTAACGAAAATATCCTCTCATATTTTATCGCATTTAGCGTAGCGAACGATAATCTCTGATTAATATTATTTGTAAAGTGTTTATTTGGCGAAACCTTCGCCTTCAAGGTGCCTGTTTGATTAAACGCTTAAAGAATACTAGTTTTAATCTGAACAGCTGTACGACATATCAGAGAGAAACCCACATATGGAATGTTAATACCGAGTTTAGAGTCCATGACCTTACACTGTACTGTATTATACGTAGACAATTATTCTAATAATTCTCACTTAATTATTTCCTTTCTGAAATTCCGTTCTAAATTAGATAACATCAAAATATGAACCCGGTATTCTGGACGTGTCAATTCGTATAAATTACCGAAAATGTTATGTGAAACTTATGTGTAAAATCTGCGGATGAGTAAGTCCTATATATAATCTGCGGATATCTACTCTGTAGATGTATGCAAATAGCATGTCAACCCAACCGAAAAGCCTCGTTTGAGCCTATTCTTAACCTCTGAATGCAAAGCGATGCATCATGTATTCTTAATTTTATTGACTACACGTCTAAATTCATTGGTTGGTTTAGGGCAGTAGAGCCCTAACATTTCTGCACCCGCTGACTCGCCACCAGGAGATAATAGACAGGTCTCACATCCTGAAGATCTCCGAAGTCGAACGAAACACATAATATGAAATTTTACCTTCCAATAAAATTAATATTATATTTTCTGAGACTTCGGAGATCTGGATAATGCCTTCCTGGTGGCAATATTTTATCAACCTTTACATTCTCCTCAACAATGAAATGGCGGCGAGTCGCCGGGTGCGAGCTGGTTGGTTACAGGAAGCTGTTTGAGCGGAAACTACGTCACAGCGGCGCGCTACGGGGTATGGAGCGGCTTCATAGACGCTAGCGGCATCTATCGGTCATTGGGAGACGCTACGCTCTCACATCCTGAAGATCTCCGAAGTCTCAGAAAACATAATATTAATTTTATTGGAAGGTAAAATTTCATATTAATAGTGTTACGTTCGTGGGGTGGGTTTTCTATAGAAAATGTAAAAATAAGCCACTAATTAAAACTGAGACTTTAATTACTAATTAAAAGAACAAACACCAAACTAAAACAGTAATCACACACTTAACACGTCACACTGATTCACTCTCAAACTCGCCGTTAGAATCGCAGTTTTCGCTCTTGATGTTATCTCTTCGCTGTCTCAATTGAAACTACTCCTTGGCCGGGACATGCTGGGTTTATATACCAGCCACTCAAATCTACAAAGTACGAGAAGATTCGACTCTAGAAAGTTCCCGAGTTAGGTGCGCGAACATTCTAGAGTATCGCTGTCTCTTTCTACAGGTTTCTCTTTCACACCCGTCCAGAATGTTCTCTCTATAGCTGTCTCATTCACATCCTTCCAGAACATTCTCTCATGCTGTCTTTATCTAATAGTGCTTTCTCTTTCACTCCTATGGGAAATTTAGCTATATACCGATTTGAACTTGAGAGGCCCAAAAGGGGTCCTGAAAACGCCTGAAAACGGGTTTTCAGGTTATTGCGCCATCGGATAGAGGGTATCCTGAAACGGCCTGAAAACATGTTTCAGGCGCCTGAAAACGACGGTATCTGGGGTGAATATTTGATTTTGTAGTATGTGAAAGAGGACCTTCTGAAACGGCCTGAAAACGCATTTCAGCCTGCTGAAAACGCTTCTAACGTGTCTAAAATCATATTTGTAGTTTTTATCATGCCACCGGCGTAACACTACCCCCTCCTAAGACATGCTCGTCCCGAGCATCATTATTTCCGTGGTATTTGGCGAGCCGGTCAACGTGAACAATCTTGCATGAGCTTCGTAAATTCCTCCGAATCCGATATGAAACGTCATTGATCTTCGTAACCACTGTACGAGCTGCCATCCATGGTTTACCGTTGGATACTTTTTCTACAACTACACATCGACGACCTCCCTGACTTGCCGTTCCTGGTAAACGCACTGGGACTCGAACCTGTGCCTTTGGTAGGAGAACAGTTCTTCTAGAGCAGTAAACATTCCCACTAATTCTTCCTTCCATAGGAACCTCATCAAATCTAGTTTTCAGGACTCCAACTTCCATGTCAATTTTATAACCATGGCACCTCATAAAATCTAGTCCAATAATACAGTCATCAATTATGTCGGCAACAATCACTTTGTGCCGATAAATGTGCTTGCCAATTCTTAAATCCACTCCTGTCTCTCCCTTGATGGGAATATACTGGCCAGTGGCTGTAAGCAGCTGTAGATGCGTCGGCTGGACTACATGACCTCGAGTCAGGTGTTTCAGACGCCAATGATTAATCACCGTCCGAGAAGCTCCGGTGTCGATAGTAAGGTTACATGGTATTCCACCAATTTCTCCCTTGACGACCAAACTATTCCCGTCGTTGACTTGTGAGATAACTACTGGGACATTGCGACCTCCAGCCAGCACTCGTCCCTTAGTCCTGGCTCTTACTCGTTTCCCTGCTGCGGCTCTGGTCGTACAGAGCCCTTATTCCTGGTCACAGGGGATTCATCTCGTTCTCTCCTGCTGCTTCTTTTCGGGCAACTAGTTTGTATATGGCCACGTTCTCCACAATAGTAACATCGTGGCCCAAACTTCCGATGAGGTGCAATCCTTCTTTTCGGGCAACTAGTTTGTATATGGCCAAGTTCTCCACAATGGTAACATCGTGGCCCAAACTTCCGATGAGGTGCAATGCTTCTTTTCGGGCAACTAGTTTGTATATGGCCACGTTCTCCACAATGGTAACATCGTGGCCCAAACTTCCGATGAGGTGCAATCCTTCTTTTCGGGCAACTAGTTTGTATATGGCCCCGTTCTCCACAATGGTAACATCGCGGCCCAAACTCCCGACGTGGTGCAATCGGCTCCCTAGCAGATACCTCACGTAGCTTATAGGATCTTGATGGATCTTGGCGTACAGCTTCAACTTCTAGGGCATGAGCTACGGCATCCTTAAGGCTTTCGTGGTGCCCTAGTCGTACTGCCGCCCTTACTTCCAAATCTCGGATCCCATCAACAAATGCCTGCACCAGCATGGTTTTTATCCAAGAGTCAGCTGAACGTTGGTATGCCTTTCTGACCAGCTTTTCAATTTCCAGGGCCCATTGTTGCAATGTCTCATTACGTCCCTGCGTTCTGTCTTTCAGTTGAGCTCGGTAGACATGTTCTAGATGACTGTCTCCGTAACGGGCTTCTAATGCTTCTAGAAGCCGGTCGTAAGTTTGCTCTTTTCCAAGAGCTTCTAGAATTGTAAGAGCCTCGTCACGAAGTGCCAGCGTCAGAGCCGTCATCGCTTGCTCCTTACTCCAACCGTTTGCTTTGGACACGGACTCGAACTGTAGCTTGTACGCCGCCCACGAAGATGTTCCATCAAAAGGAGGTGCCTTAAATTTTCCACCTCCCGGCACAGATATCTCGGGTGCGCAGGTACTGATGCCATTAGCTTCTTTTAATTCAAGCTTCTGGAGGCGACGCTCAACCGCTTCCTCTATAACATGAATCTTGTTCTCCATGTCACTGAGCTTCCCTTGGACTTCATACATTTCTTGCTTCCATTCAGTAGCAGCCTTGTGCAACTCTTGAAGAATCAATTTCGACTGTTCTTCTTGTTTCCGCGACTGTTCTTCTTGTTTCCGCGACAGTTCTTCTTGTTTCCGCAACTGTTCTTCTTGTTTCCGCGACTGTTCTTCTTGTTTCCGCAACTGTTCTTCTTGTTTCCGCGACTGCTCCTTCAGGAGAATCAGAATAGTTCTGAGGTCTACGTCTTGAGTACTCTTAGCCTGCAAACCAGACGTTCCGGGCTTAGATGCAGTATCCTCACATGCTAGAGGTTCTTCAGGTACTGCAATATCCTCCCGCGCTGCAGGTTCCTCGCGTGCAGCTTGGCTCCGGGTCACAACTCCTTTTGGCTCGGTCTCGTTGTCACGTGGCGTTATACCCATTTTCTATCCCGCTTCTGACACCAAATGTTACGTTCGTGGGGTGGGTTTTCTATAGAAAATGTAAAAATAAGCCACTAATTAAAACTGAGACTTTAATTACTAATTAAAAGAACAAACACCAAACTAAAACAGTAATCACACACTTAACACGTCACACTGATTCACTCTCAAACTCGCCGTTAGAATCGCAGTTTTCGCTCTTGATGTTATCTCTTCGCTGTCTCAATTGAAACTACTCCTTGGCCGGGACATGCTGGGTTTATATACCAGCCACTCAAATCTACAAAGTACGAGAAGATTCGACTCTAGAAAGTTCCCGAGTTAGGTGCGCGAACATTCTAGAGTATCGCTGTCTCTTTCTACAGGTTTCTCTTTCACACCCGTCCAGAATGTTCTCTCTATAGCTGTCTCATTCACATCCTTCCAGAACATTCTCTCATGCTGTCTTTATCTAATAGTGCTTTATCTTTCACTCCTATGGGAAATTTAGCTATATACCGATTTGTACTTGAGAGGCCCAAAAGGGGTCCTGAAAACGCCTGAAAACGGGTTTTCAGGTTATTGCGCCATCGGATAGAGGGTATCCTGAAACGGCCTGAAAACATGTTTCAGGCGCCTGAAAACGACGGTATCTGGGGTGAATATTTGATTTTGTAGTATGTGAAAGAGGACCTTCTGAAACGGCCTGAAAACGCATTTCAGCCTGCTTAAAACGCTTCTAACGTGTCTAAAATCATATTTGTAGTTTTTATCATGCCACCGGCGTAACAATAGAAAGGTCTTTGAAAATGATATGAAGGTTTAAATCTCATTTTTATTTAAGCAAATCGTTTTCGAGATATCAGCTCTCAAAGTCTGAAAAATGTGTCTCCCCCCTCTAATTTTTAAACTACGCGATATACAATTCTAAAAAAAAATATGTTATGCATATGAATAAACTCTATCAACGATTTTTAGTTTTTGTTAAATTATCTCATATAGTTTTTGAGGTAGGTTGATTTAATTGTATTTTTTAAATAATAAATTGATAATGGTACGGATCCCTTCGCGCACGAGTCCGACTCGCACTTGGCCGGTTTTTCTTTTAGATGCCTGGGGCAAAGGATATTGATAATTTTATCTTACGTATATTATATGTATCCGGTATTGTGAAACAGGCCGTAAGTCTACTTACCTTAATAGCGACATCGACATCAAACTCAATAATCTTGTCTTTAGAATTAATAAACTCTTTCAACTTCCCCTGTTGGTCGTGCTGATCCAACTTGACGTAACAAGTCAGCAGCAGTGTCGTGTGGTCTTCCGTAGCACCACCTATTGAAACAAATAATTAACTTTCGTCCAGCAGTAAAATTGCATGGATACATCGTCGGTTGATAACCAAAGCTCATTAAGTAACAAATACCTACTTGAGATAGAGATCGTATTTAAGTTCTGATTCAATACTGACATAAGAGGTTGCTAAGAGTAGTGACAGTTTTTATAGTGAGTTTTGCTTGTCAGCCGACGACATTATGATTAGTGATTGGAACTATGGCGGAACCTTAAAAATGTACATATGGGCAAAATCAACGCAACGGAGAATTGCATTTGTGGACGATTGTGGTAGACACACGTCTTTGAGTGGCTTAAGGTTGTAGTACCTTCGACACATTAAGTACAGAAGTCGCTAGTGATTAATTTCACAGACAATACCATTGACTAAATTCGCTGTGATTGGTGTAATTGGAAGCACGTTGGACCGGCAATCCAGAGGAAGCGGGTTCGAATCCCGTGACAACCAGAGTCTTTCGCAGTTGATTTTTTCTATGGTAAGCACATCTGTTACGACATTGTGGGTACATATGGGTGCTAAGAAAAATACGAATATTATTGAAAAATCGATAATATTGACATCCAATTTTATTGCCTACCTCGGAATCTTGAACTTACAATGTTTGGGTGTGTGGACATGAATATTTTATAGTTGTAGTTAGTTTTTTCATGACCACTTGACAAGTTTTGCACCCAAAGTTCCGATTCATCATCATCATCATCATCAGCCTGTCGCAGTCCACTGCTGGACATAGGCCTCCCCAATTTCGCGCCATAAGTGCCGATTGCTAATTAATAATTATGGTCCTCTACGAGTATACCGTGTCCCTATATCTAACTACGATACCAGAGTAGGTACAGTCACCACATGGGAATGTTGAGCCACTTGGCAATGGATGCAATTTGGTCGTGTAATATGGGTTCGGTATTTTTCGTTAGCTAGTAGGCACGATCGCGACATGACCGATGTTCCCCGATGATATGTCAGTCAAATACGAATCTTTGTTGCGTCAAAATTTCATTGTGTCAAAACTAGTTGAAATAATAAAAATTTCTTCGTCTACGAGAATTAAGGATTAGTCATCGGTAGGGATTGCAATCCAGCAGTGTTTTCAATCCAGCTGGATTTTTGCTGGATCGGCGTCAATCCAGCTGGATCCAGCGCGGATCCAGCAGGTAGGAAAAATACCAAAAATAAAACGTTTTTTTGCAATAAAACAGGTTAATTATCAATAATAATATTCAATGTTATGAAAGGGAGGACAATAACGCGTAATTTTTTGCGAATTATATACCTACCTAAAAAAAACTTCAAAAATAAAATAATAAAGAAATTAAAAGACACGACTGCCGTTTTAAGCTAATTGAGAGGTGACAAATTATTCCTTTTTCAGCTTAATTCTTGTGAGCGTATCTACATATAGGCGCTTGTCTTATTACTATAATATTTTCTTACGATTGAAGTCGGGGAACTTTTTGTTTTATTTTTTAATTATTTTATATATTTGAAACGTTTTAGTGTAACCCTTAGTTTAAAATTGGATAGAATTTCAAAAACCGACTCCGCAGAGGGCTGAAACTTCGCTCCGGGGACGACCCTTCATATCATCATCTGAAAAATCGCTCTACCTTAGCCCCGTCATCTAACTTGAAGTTTTCAAACTAATTAAATGTCTCAAAAATAAAAGAAGTTTTGGCCAAGATGAGTTGCCAGTACCACCCTATTTAGTAAGAAAATGCGCTGAAGAGTTAACTCCTCCTATGACACTTCTCATTAACCAGTCTTTTATAGAAGGAACAGTCCCAGATCTCCTTAAAATGTCCGTTATGAAACATGTAGGCCCTTCCCTTCTAAATTTTTTTTCTAAATTTTTGAAATCGCTATGTCGAACCGATTTTTTTTTTGTGAAAAGTTTAAAATATTTTTAAATACGATTCTCAAAACGGTTTCCGAAAAGATCGCTCAACATCGTCAGCAGTTTTCAAGTACACAAACGATGTTTTAAACACAATAAATGACAGAAAATATGCTATTGGTATGTTGCTAGTTGCTACTTGCTAGGTATGAGCAAATCTTATGATTGTGTTTTATATGATATTTTATTGCAAAAATTATTTGGAATAGGTATTAGAGGCTCAGCTCACAATTGGTTCATACCATACCTTAATAAGGTACCTAAGGACCTGTAGGTCGTACACAATGCGTTGAAATAGAATATCAATATCACAACTACATCACAGGTACCATACAAATATTTAAATCAGATAAAACGAATATTACTCGATCTATACCCCAAGGCAGTGTTCTCGGTTGTGTTTTATTTTTAATCTATATAATAAATGATCTGCCTAAATGTATAGATAAATTTTGTACTCTTTTTGCTGACAACATATCTGTAATTCAACTTTGCCACAATCAATTAGATTTAAATAATAGCTTAAATACAACCATTCAAAATATCGTAACCTGGTCGGATGATCACAATTTAAAGCTTAATTTCAATAAAACCAAACTCATGCAATTTATACCCAACCAAAGACGTAGCATAAACATAGATTTCTCATTCCGAAGTACTACATTAGAATCTATCCACTCTTTCCCACTTATAACCATACACATTGTTTCAACCATAAATTGGAAGGAGCACACGTATTATTAGCCACGGCCGTCTAGGACTAAGCGCGGGATCGCGGAACCGTTTCAAACACGACGTAAAATAAGTTTATGTAAAGTTGATTATGCATTTTTTTGGTGAATTTTATTTGCGGATCCGCAGCGCTGGATCCAGCACTGGCTGCTGGATCCAGCAGACCGAAAAATGCGCTGGATCCAGCTGGATTGCTGGATGCTGGATCCAGCAATTGCAATCCCTAGTCATCGGCCATTAGTAGACGCTAGATGTCGTTGTTCCTATAGGCAACTGGATAACGACAGTTCTTCATAGATTTGTTTAAAACCGTTTAGTAATTTATTCGTATTTGCTTCAAATCGGAAGCCATGATTTATCTGATATTAATAGGCGAGGTATTTTTGCCATTCATATTTATATAAATAGGCATGTTATCGCGCAATTTTAAATTATTTTTTTCATTGACAGAGACAAATGCTATTGCTGTCTTTATTATCATTCGTTACAGCTCAGTTGACGTTAGTTGAAAACTATGTAATGTAACCTTTGTAGAAATATGGTAGATAACCTTTGACAATCTACCCATAATCCTATAATCTGTCAGTAGCCGTAAAAATGTATAATAGAAACTTGATAGTTTCTGACTGAAATTCTAACTTTGAAAAAATACCTGTCAGTGACAGCCGTTAAAAGGAAAGTGAACGAAATTACCATCTGGGTCGCGTTTTATAAAGTTATAATAATAATAATAATAATAAACGTTTATTCACCAGAAATACAGTGGAATACAGGTCTATATAATTACTAGTACTAATACTTATCTATTACAGTGATTCACTATCATCTGAACTAGGCCGAGCCTGTATCTCAGATGTTAGTACCTTCCTATGAAATTTATTATTTTTTTAGACAGGAATTAGACCGCTTATAACTATAATTAAACTTAACTTATAACGATTGTAAGTTGAGATTTTTGAACAAAATGGTGGGTAGATAATAAAAGTATAAGTATTTGTTTTACATTTACCTTCGCAACCAAAACAATTTGCCACAACAACAGTCAGGTTAGACATATGAAACTGTGAACTTTGGAAAACATTTTAATTTTATGAAAATACAATTTAAAAGTTATTATTTACAATTTTGCTGTTTGCCTCTCTTTCTAGCCAATATGTGCGTTCGTTAGAGAGGCAAACAGCGAAATTGTAAAACGTAACTTTATAAAACGCGACCCAGGGCTCTGAAGTTAGATTGACGTCTCCAGGTCTAAAGCGGATGTTATAACGTAACTATAGTAACGTCAGCTTCCGGAAAAGTAGCGAACAATCATTGGTTAAACATTTTTGTTATTACGTAACCATGGTAATGTCACCTTCTGAAGAATACGCGAGCGGTCATTGGCTAACCGTAGCAATGACCGCCCCATTGGTCAGCAGAGTTCGGCCGAAGTCGTGATACCAGCCTCATAAGAGTTCGGAACCCGATTTGTATTATTCGACCAAGTTGCGAACAGTGGCAAGTGGCTCAACAATCCCGTGTGGTGACTGTACGTAGCGAAGTAGCCAATCGCTAACGCTCAGTAGGGTATCAGTTTTTTCTCGCTGTCGGTTGAATATTCAGCTTTTTGCGGAGTTTTTATTCCATATTGGTCGTCTCGACAAGTACCGTTACAGGAGATGATCCTAAATCCGTGTAAATAAAAGAGAACTAAATATAAAACATTACATTAAAACATTTTTCTACATTGCCAACTTACCTTTCTTATGTAGTTCTTCTAAGTATAAAACTAGAGGTTCTAAGTGGCGAGACTCCAAGTATTTTCTTATGACGTATGATGTCTCCAGCCAACCTATCGTTTTGATATATTGCTCTATAGCACCTTTTAGGTCGCCCTGTCAAAGAGATAACATGTCACACTTAATTTCGAAATATATATGTTTAAAAATCTAAATTGTTATTATTATTGACAGGCAACTGGCGCTGATACGTTTAAATCAGAATCCACTTAGCACAGTTCACATTGTTTTTGACAATTTGCCAAGTCTATAATGGTAGTCTATAACTGGTTAACTCTATTTGTAATATTTAATGGAAGAATATTTATTTAAGTCAATAAATAATTACTCGTAACCTTAAGGCATATATGTATAAACATTAAAAAAATATATGCTGCTATAGTAAAAGAACTTATGAATTATGAAATACATTTCATAAATTCAAATGAAGTAATATTTTGGGAAAATAATCTTAATTATTCCCAGCCTTAATAAGAAAATTGAAATTTATACAAATTGTGGAAAATTTGCCTAACCTACCTCAGACAACAACTTTTTATATAGGTTCAAATTGAGGTTTATATATAATAAAATGACAAGTTCTATTCACCTTCGCATACAAATGATCACCATATTGCTTGTATATTTCCGTGAGTCCAACAGCATCATACTGCTGCCCGCTCGCTATCCTTATCGCCACGTCGTAAAGGTTCTTTTTGAATAACAGCCACAGCTTCGATTGCAGATCCTTCTCTGCTAGGTATATCATCTCCTTCTTTTTCGTGAGGATGTAGAACGACCCCCATTCCGTTAGGACGGCATCGATTTCTATAAAAATAAAAATATATGGTAGATAGTTCAAAGCCTACGGTAGCTACTTACAATTAGGTAGGCTAAATTTTTGTGGTTTCGTACTATTTGATATTTTACGCAATTTATCAAGATAAGCTAATGGTAATGACCTTGAATTTTGCTACTTTAAAATTCTGCAAATTAAAGAATTGCGGTTTGAAGTTAATTTTCCGTGTATTTTTCAATGCGATTAGATATTACTTGTTTAAAGTATATTCGTTTATCGACAGGAAACAAGTCTAAATAAATATAAAATCGACGGAATATATTCAACATTCAGGATAAGCAAAACAGAAACGTAACTTAAATAATCGACCAGAAGTCGGTGACTAAAGTTAAGGGTTAAGTGGTGAGCTAATCAGCCGGCAAAGGTGCAGATGGCATCCCGCATTGACTCCGATGGCTTTGATCATTTCTTACATTCAGCAGGGTTATTTTTCTTCAAGACCTTAAGAAAAAATCTTGAAATTATCTCGACAAAAGTTGGTAAATGTCACCATCTCTCATTATATTAGACTCCAGAAAGCGAAGCCCATTGAATGATTATTATGATTAATAATAGAATTACTTCCCTATTGTAAAGCATTCATTCTATTCTATTGACTAACCTTCAAAAAATCTTAGAAAACACGATGAGGCCATTTGGCTGTCCTAATAGTATGGTCAACAGTTGATCCAAAATTGGATATATTCGAGAAAATCGTCAGAAATCGACGAAAAAAGCTAAGGGAAGTAGCGAAAGTTGGTGGTGCAGGATTGCTGGTTTGATATATTTCTTTAGTTCTCTTTTTCTCCAATTGATTTGCCTATTGATTGTTTCATCATAGTAACTCTCCTATTCTCAAGCGTCTATTCTACCGACTAACCTTCAAAAGTCTTGGAAAACACGATGAACTTGTTCTGTATGTCGAGTATGGTGAGATGATGGGCGCCGCCGTGTTTGGACTCGGTGGTTGTGATGACGAGGTAGCTGTGGAACCAGCCGAGACAGACTTCTATTCTTCGATACTTTCTATTCTACTCACCTTTGAAATTATCTCGACAAAAGTTGGTAAATGTCACCGTCTCTCACCATACTAAACTCCCGAAAGCGATTCAGATGCCCACTGATTGATTCATCGTAGAGTTACTACACTAAAGCATTTATTCCATTCTATTGAGTAACCTTCAAAAATCTTGGAAAACACGATGAAGCCATTTGGATAAGTGCAAGCACATATAGGCTGTCCTAATAGTACGGTCACATTTGATCCAAAATTGGATATACTCGAGAAAATCGCCAGAAATCGACGACAAAATCTAAGGGAATCAACCATGAAAGCTGATGGTGCAGGAGCGGTTATTTAATCTATTTCTTTATTTCTCTTTTCCTCCAATTGAATTTCCTATTGATTGATTCATCACAGAGTTACTCCCCTATACTCAAACATGTTATTCTACCGACTAACCTTCAAAAGTCTTAGAAAACACGATGAACTTGTTCTGTATGTCGAGTATGGTGAGATGATGGGCACCGCCGTGTTTGGACTCCGTGGTTGTGATGACGAGGTAGCTGTGGAACCAGTTCAGGCGGACCTTCTCGCCCTCGATGGCGTAGCATGGACCCCGGCCTTCGCTTGTGTAGCAGAATATAGCCTGGAGATAATTGAGAGATGAAATATTTTTGTAGAAGATAAATCGGAGCAGTCAGCAAATCACGTCGATTACTCTAAATATCCTGTAGCCTGCGACCATATATAACATGGACGTCTAATGTCAGCTCAAAAATGCCCCCAAAACCAATTGTTCAATTGTGCCAAGATGGGCAGGACAGCGCTTTTTTTTAACACCGCGCATATTTCGGCGCAACATCTTTCACAAATGTTTATTGAATATAGCCAATCAAAACTTTGATGAACGAATCACAAGTATTTTTAAATGGCGGTTTAAGCTTTTATAGGTTGACATTCAAATACATTGACGTGATGCATTGAAGAAGGGGTGACATTTGTCAACTAAAATTCAGGACCGTTTTTGAAAGGCAATTTAGTATGGCGTGCGGCTTCCATGTTTTATTTGTTCGTAGCCTGTAGCTGTGGTGACGACCCGAAAGGACGCTCCTCACCAATGTAACTGGAAATTCAAATTTTCTGTTCAAGGTTTATTTTACAGTAGTTCATTTATGACAGACCCCATATGAGGGAGTAGGCTTAGCACATGATTGGTGCGAAGGTATGTCGCCGCAGGATAGACTATCCGTCTCTTTTTTATTAATATAGTTAGTAAAATACGGGAAGTGTATCTCGCTGCGATATACTGTCGCACCAATCATAATGCTAAGCATATTGGTCAAGAAGTCATGGTGTTGTTAAACTTTCGCCTGACAACGATCCTGACCTGATAGTTTAACATTAAATCTTTTAGAATTTTTAGGTCTTTATCAACTTGAGTGAGTGATAGGGTGCTTCTTATTTTTGCAATTTTGTAGGATGTTCGCACCAATAAAGGAGCTCTTTGCTCTCCGGATTGCAATGAGGGTTTTTGATACTTTTTCTGCCGCTATGGGGAGGTGAGATGGCAGCACTGAGCCGACCGTTTAACGAACTGTCAAAATAAATACGCGCATTTAATTTTCAACATATTTATAGGTTTATTTATTCTGAAAACCATTACTTTAGGCATATTATTACCTAAAATAAATAAATAAAATAGTTCCAAGTCAAATCTCATGAAATTAACAAAGTTAAAGTAATTATTTTTAATACCAGTGACTTTGCGCGCCTGTTTTATAGATCCGTCTTCAGTTCGATGACCGTGTAATAGTCGTAATCCATTACAAAATCAATTCTCTTCCAAATAAAATAGTATTTCAATATTTTAGGCCCAGGTGCCTATGAATAGTATGAATCTGACAGTTGTCGAGACCAGGTGCGTACGAAGCGCCGCCTGGTGGCAGAAAAAATATCGAAAACCCTCATTGGACCCTCTCATTTTGTTATTTGTTTTTCTTTTTTCAATTAGGTATTATAAACAAAAATTAGGGGTCGCTACCGAAGTAATAAAAACTACTAATCCTTTTTCCTTTCTTGAACTTCGTGCTTCGGTAGCGACCCCTAAATTTGTTTATAATAATTGAAAAAAAAAACAAATATGGTTTACTTATCAAATAACAAAATGAGAGGGTGCCCCATAGAAAATTGCAATCGCGAGAGCAAAGAGCTCCTATATTGGTTCGAACATCCTACAAAATTGCTAAAATAAGAAGCACCCTAGTGAGTGAGCTACAATTCCGTGCAGTAATAACAAGTTATAACTGTTATAATTAAACGTAGAGTCAGGTGAAATCATCTATTCCAACCTCGAATTCGAAAATTGTTCAAGTGAAATGAGTGTTCGGCAAGTCCATCGAGCGTGACGCAGCGCTCTGTGCCCAGCCAGTAGACTAGTATGGAGGCGCGGGAGACTACGAACAGTTTGTCTACGCCGAACAGAACAGGGTGCTTAGCCAAGTTGCCATTGATTTAGAATATATAAGTGGATCCCCAAACAGCTCAAAAAATGGCCCCAAAAAATGGGCTGCAGAAGTAAATATTGCGGTCCTTTTGCTCCGCTATTCAGTTCTAACAGTTGACATTTGGTCACCTTACTGTATAGCATCATTATTCCTTAAACATAAAAAGTTTCTACTATTTTGCGGTGTTGTTCGCAAAGTTTTTTATTCTTTGTGTTTTTTTTTATTATAGTTTATTGCAAGTGAGCGTTATTAGCTTCAACTGAAACATGATAGAAATGACTTTTAGTGCCACTTTTCTTGGTTTTTTTGGTTGGCTCTGTGCGTCCATTTATTATTTAATGTCATTGCAAGTTGCCAATCGCTAGCGCTTCATCGTTAATCGCAGCTAACTGTCTTTGTCGCACTAATATGAAAGAGTGACAGAGAGGGAAAACTACGTTACGCTACTAAGCGCTAGCGATTGGCAACTTGGCTAAGCACCCAGTTCCTCCTCGCACTCGTATTAATATTGAAGTGACTCACGTCGTCAGTGGCCACGGTGAGGCCGCGGTCGGCCAGCACGGAGCACCCGGCCGCGGCTCCCTTGCTGTCGAGCGTGACGCAGCGCTCTGTGCCCAGCCAGTAGACTAGTATGGAGGCGCGGGATACTACGAACAGTTTGGCTACGCCGAACATAACACCTCGCACTCGTATTAATATTGAAGTGACTCACGTCGTCAGTGGCCACGGTGAGGCCGCGGTCGGCCAGCACGGAGCACCCGGCCGCGGCTCCCTTGCTGTCGAGCGTGACGCAGCGCTCTGTGCCCAGCCAGTAGACTAGTATGGAGGCGCGGGATACTACGAACAGTTTGTCTACGCCGAACAGAACCTCCTCGCACTCGTATTAATATTGAAGTGACTCACGTCGTCAGTGGCCACGGTGAGGCCGCGGTCGGCCAGCACGGAGCACCCGGCCGCGGCTCCCTTGCTGTCGAGCGTGACGCAGCGCTCTGTGCCCAGCCAGTAGACTAGTATGGAGGCGCGGGATACTACGAACAGTTTGTCTACGCCGAACAGAACAATACCTCGCACTCGTATTAATATTGAAGTGACTTACGTCGTCAGCTGTCGAGCGTGACGCAGCGCTCTGTGCCCAGCCAGTAGACTAGTATGGAGGCGCGGGATACTACGAACAGTTTGTCTACGCCGAACAGAACAATACCTCGCACTCGTATTAATATTGAAGTGACTCATGTCGTCAGTGGCCACGGTGAGGCCGCGGTCGGCCAGCACGGAGCACCCGGCCGCGGCTCCCTTGCTGTCGAGCGTGACGCAGCGCTCTGTGCCCAGCCAGTAGACTAGTATGGAGGCGCGGGATACTACGAACAGTTTGTCTACGCCGAACAGAACCTCCTCGCACTCGTATTAATATTGAAGTGACTCACGTCGTCAGTGGCCACGGTGAGGCCGCGGTCGGCCAGCACGGAGCACCCGGCCGCGGCTCCCTTGCTGTCGAGCGTGACGCAGCGCTCTGTGCCCAGCCAGTAGACTAGTATGGAGGCGCGGGATACTACGAACAGTTTGTCTACGCCGAACAGAACAATTCCTCGCACTCGTATTAATATTGAAGTGACTCACGTCGTCAGTGGCCACGGTGAGGCCGCGGTCGGCCAGCACGGAGCACCCGGCCGCGGCTCCCTTGCTGTCGAGCGTGACGCAGCGCTCTGTGCCCAGCCAGTAGACTAGTATGGAGGCGCGGGATACTACGAACAGTTTGTCTACGCCGAACAGAACAATTCCTCGCACTCGTATTAATATTGAAGTGACTCACGTCGTCAGTGGCCACGGTGAGGCCGCGGTCGGCCAGCACGGAGCACCCGGCCGCGGCTCCCTTGCTGTCGAGCGTGACGCAGCGCTCTGTGCCCAGCCAGTAGACTAGTATGGAGGCGCGGGATACTACGAACAGTTTGTCTACGCCGAACAGAACACCTCGCACTCGTATTAATATTGAAGTGACTCACGTCGTCAGTGGCCACGGTGAGGCCGCGGTCGGCCAGCACGGAGCACCCGGCCGCGGCTCCCTTGCTGTCGAGCGTGACGCAGCGCTCTGTGCCCAGCCAGTAGACTAGTATGGAGGCGCGGGATACTACGAACAGTTTGTCTACGCCGAACAGAACCTCCTCGCACTCGTATTAATATTGAAGTGACTCACGTCGTCAGTGGCCACGGTGAGGCCGCGGTCGGCCAGCACGGAGCACCCGGCCGCGGCTCCCTTGCTGTCGAGCGTGACGCAGCGCTCTGTGCCCAGCCAGTAGACTAGTATGGAGGCGCGGGATACTACGAACAGTTTGTCTACGCCGAACAGAACAATGAGGGTTTTCGATATTTTTTCTGCCACTAGGGCGGCGCTTCGTACGCACCTGGTCTCGACAGCTGTCAGGTTCATACTATTCATAGGCACCTGGGCCTAAAATATTGAAATTCTATTTTATTTGGAAGAGAATTTATTTTGTAATGGATTACGACTAATACACGGTCGTCGAACTGAAGACGGAACTATAAAACAGGCGTGCAAAGTCACTGGTATTCAAAATAATTACTTTAACTTTGTTAATTTCATGGGTATTGACTTGGAACTTTTTTTTTATTTATTTTAGAAAAAATTATACCTAAAGTAATGGGTTTCAGAATAAATAAACCTATAAATATATAGACAATTAAATGCGCGTATTTATTTTGACAATTCGTCAAAACCCCCGCTCAGTGCTGCCATCTCACCTCCCCATAGCGGCAGAAAAAGTATCAAAAACCCTCATTCCTCGCACTCGTATTAATATTGAAGTGACTCACGTCGTCAGTGGCCACGGTGAGGCCGCGGTCGGCCAGCACGGAGCACCCGGCCGCGGCTCCCTTGCTGTCGAGCGTGACGCAGCGCTCTGTGCCCAGCCAGTAGACTAGTATGGAGGCGCGGGATACTACGAACAGTTTGTCTACGCCGAACAGAACCTCCTCGCACTCGTATTAATATTGAAGTGACTCACGTCGTCAGTGGCCACGGTGAGGCCGCGGTCGGCCAGCACGGAGCACCCGGCCGCGGCTCCCTTGCTGTCGAGCGTGACGCAGCGCTCTGTGCCCAGCCAGTAGACTAGTATGGAGGCGCGGGATACTACGAACAGTTTGTCTACGCCGAACAGAACAATGAGGGTTTTCGATATTTTTTCTGCCACTAGGGCGGCGCTTCGTACGCACCTGGTCTCGACAGCTGTCAGGTTCATACTATTCATAGGCACCTGGGCCTAAAATATTGAAATTCTATTTTATTTGGAAGAGAATTTATTTTGTAATGGATTACGACTAATACACGGTCGTCGAACTGAAGACGGAACTATAAAACAGGCGTGCAAAGTCACTGGTATTCAAAATAATTACTTTAACTTTGTTAATTTCATGGGTATTGACTTGGAACTTTTTTTTTATTTATTTTAGAAAAAATTATACCTAAAGTAATGGGTTTCAGAATAAATAAACCTATAAATATATAGACAATTAAATGCGCGTATTTATTTTGACAATTCGTCAAAACCCCCGCTCAGTGCTGCCATCTCACCTCCCCATAGCGGCAGAAAAAGTATCAAAAACCCTCATTCCTCGCACTCGTATTAATATTGAAGTGACTCACGTCGTCAGTGGCCACGGTGAGGCCGCGGTCGGCCAGCACGGAGCACCCGGCCGCGGCTCCCTTGCTGTCGAGCGTGACGCAGCGCTCTGTGCCCAGCCAGTAGACTAGTATGGAGGCGCGGGATACTACGAACAGTTTGTCTACGCCGAACAGAACAATACCTCGCACTCGTATTAATATTGCGTGACGCAGCGCTCTGTGCCCAGCCAGTAGACTAGTATGGAGGCGCGGGATACTACGAACAGTTTGTCTACGCCGAACAGAACCTCCTCGCACTCGTATTAATATTGAAGTGACTCACGTCGTCAGTGGCCACGGTGAGGCCGCGGGCGGCCAGCACGGAGCACCCGGCCGCGGCTCCCTTGCTGTCGAGCGTGACGCAGCGCTCTGTGCCCAGCCAGTAGACTAGTATGGAGGCGCGGGATACTACGAACAGCTTGTCTGCGCCGCTGGACAGATAAAAATGGGTCATACTGAGCATCTTTTAGCATGGGTCTAACCCCGAAAACGATAAAAAAGACTATAGATATTGGTTATGTAAGCCCGACATTTTGTGATGTTTTTTTTCGCGATTTCAGTGTTGGTCCTTCTATATGGCTTATATTCAGGCTAGCCAAAAATAAATGCATTACTGCTGCTAGTGAGTATCATTGGCAGAGGATTTTTAAAATAATTTGAGGTTTCATAGTGCTAAGTAGTACCTAGTGAAAATCTTTGAAATCAGCATACCGAAGATTGTTTTTACCTAATCGAAATAAAGTTGATTTTAGTTTCTCAGATTTTTTTAACGAATTTATTTTCAGAACTACAATAATTTATGTACATAGATTAAATCTAACTAATCTACTTAACCTAACCTATATATAAGATTGGCCCTTGTGGCATTGTACCGAGGATGCTGGCGGCATTTCCTCGCTCTATCGCAATACTGATGCGTTGTGCGAGGAAGTCGCCAGCTCTTCGGTATTTAGTTACATCAACCAGACGTTTCGCGATCTCAGCAAACAATTTGCGTGTGCTGGGGCACCATGAACCTAAAGTTTCTACGCCAAACGGTACAAAATCGTACTCTTCGTTTCTCAGATTAATGTTACGAGACAAAAGCAACTCTGTTCTAATTAAATATAATTTAAATGTGGTCAATACGTACCTACTTGTATTATGGTGAGGGGGATTACCTATGAAATTGGTGTTGTGTATGTAGAATTTTGTGAAGTCTATTTTTCATACAATGAATTCCGTGTATATTTTTTTAATGTCAATATCAAAATAAACCAAATTTTGCCAGTAATATAAGGCACTTTTATGCGTGTTTTTTATATCTTTATTTTATAAAACAAGGTACTATCATACATTTATATCTATTCGAAACAACCTTTGTTATTCTATCTGCAAAAATCTATGTTATTTTAGACAATAAAATTAGGAACCAACTAAAGTATGGCCAATATTTTAATATGTTTCTAGTTTAGAAGCTCTGGTATCTTATTCTGCAAGTTTAGGCTGTGCTTACCTGAAGGCAAGACCGGTAATGGGGCTGGTCCCGGAGTCCATCAGGGTCTTCATCTTGCCAGAGCGCTGACGAGCGATGTCACCACGGTATAGCGTCACTGACCCGTCTTGGAAGCCCACAGCCAGAAGGTTCTAGACATACAATAGTATATTACTATAAAGGCCGGGACAAAAGGGGTTGGCGGCCGAAGACATATTTCCGGCTGACGTATGTATAAACATGCAATGAAATAAACAACAAAAACATAAATTTCATTACATAGTGGCAGAATGTCATGCATGAATTCATGATGCCTGTGCCACAAATTTATGTGGAATGAAATTAAAAAAAAAACGGCCAAGAGTGTAGGGTTCCGTAGGTAGGTCGTATCTTAACACGGATTTCATAGTAAGATATGTTTCAAAAAATATTTCAGAGACATTTTCTCAGATTGCTTGTAATTTTTTTTGTGTGGTACGGGATCATGGCGTTCTGCCACACTAAAATGTAACTCCTGCTGCCTTTAAAATTAAATTGATCAATGAGAACGCGTTATTTATAAAAATAAATTCAGCAATAATTTGTAATAACATGCATTATTTACTGTTCTGCACCACAGATTAAATATACAAGTTACATTGCACTGCGATCGTCGTTTAGTGTGTGGAGACTTTAATGCAGCGTTTTTATTTTTTTACATGTTTTTGCCCTGGCCACTAAGAAGGAACTATTTAAAAAAAATAAACAAAACTCGATTTGAATTTCATTATAGCCATCACTTTCATTCCGTTACCGAAGAAAGGGATAGATATAAAATATGTTGATTCATCAATAGAATCTAAAATCTTCATAGTAGGCCCCCAAAAAGCGGGAATAAAATGAACTCGTTCAGATGCAAAATAAAAGTCGTAGTTATTCAAAAACGGCAGGGCCGAAATAGTTTTATTTTAAAGTATTGTATAAGCCCACTATTCATGATTTATTTACATATTTGTTGGACCTACGAATATTAAAAAACAACATCTATATCAGAAATATTCCTAAAGTAATGGTTCTAAAAATAAATAAACCAAGAAATATTAAATTCGCTTAATTATTTTGGCAGTTCATTGGACCTTAAGCCACAGGGCTGCCATCTCACCGCCCCATAGTGGCAGAAAAAGTTTTAAAAAACCCTCATTCCCGCATGTATTAACCTTTTCAACGCCTTCCCTCTTGCATCAAATTGCACATACACGCCAGTATCTCTACAAATGAACAACGGAAATGAGCCTTATCTGTCAGCAAGACAGTTACTTTGACAGCATACTCGATGACCACTTTAGTGGCTGCTGGCGTGGTAGGCAGGACAACACACGGCCACTTTAGTGGTTCTTGGCGTTGAAAAAGTTAAAGGTGTACCTTATTCTCGTGCACCGCGAGCGCAGTGGCGGCGGTCGAGCGCATGTGCGAGGGCACGGCGCGAGACACACGCACGCAGGTAGGGTTGTCGTGGCGGTCGCGGCGGGACCAGTCCCATACTTTTATTAATGGCGCCCCCGCTTCATCCTCCTATGAAAATAATTGTATGTTCAAGTAGACTAACCACATCAGTACATCAGTAGGCCGTGTGGTGACGGCAGTAAGAATACATTTGTCACCACCCCTACTCTTCCTGCGGGTGTCGTAAAAGTCGACTAAGGATTAAAGTGTCACTGACCATCCCTTGATATAAGATTGATGATGGGCAGCCGCGTCATCATACTGGACACATTACTGCGATCGCCAATCCTTTTGCCCAGCGTGGCGATTATGGGCATTTACCTCCTAATGCATCTATATGCATAGTATAGTTAATAGGAGAGGCCTACGTCGAACAGCAGACTGAGATAGGCTGATGAAGTGAAGTGAACCACATCACATTGAACTCGTAGTAGTTAATTATTTTTCACTAGTATAGTGCAAGCATTGATATTTGAATTTATCATATAGGAACTCCCTACCTGTAAGAAATTTTACCCCATTGTTTCCTATGTCCTTAAATTACACATCAGAACTTACCCCAATAGTAACCAGCAACGGGTCATGAGGCAACTGCTGAGCGAGAGTCACAGTCAGTTCATATGCCTTGAAGAAAGTGACCTTCCAGGCTCGGGTCACCAGGTGCGCCCAGCCGGAGCTGTCACATAGCACCACGTGGGAGTTGCCGCTTGTGGTTGCAGTAATAGTCGTATCCTACAAATATTCAATATCAAGCTAGAAGTAATAAATTAACTTTTAGTACAGATGGTGCTTTGTTTACGCGCTAGTGCGAGAAGTGGCTCATTTTACATCAGGTCCAAAACCTTAAAGGGCCATCTGTACTAAAAACGTCGTACGAGACACGTGCAAAAAGGAAATTCGTAACTCGTGTTGATTTTCACGCTTTTCGCACTTGTGTCGTAATGTACTATTATTGAGCAAAATAAATCAATTCCAAAAATTAATATTCGCAAGACAGGCTTCGTCAGATAGGTACAGACATAATCAGCAACAAATATTGTCATTTCCTACAAAACAATAAAGTAACCCGATACAGGCTTCGTCCTTTTTACTTATGCTGCTAGTATAGTCAGGCTAAAACATTTAAACTAAACTGCCCCAATTTATTAATCAATGGTAGCTTGCAGTTTCATGAAAGGTTCATCTTTTGATTACTACACTACCAAGGAGATGCAATAGGATAAATTAAATTCTTATTTGGCTCCAGTCTACTTTATTGTACATTCTTAAAATGAATTTTAAGAATGTACAATAAATTAGGGGACATAAAACTATCCAATGGTAAATACTGGTAAAGGCGGATGATAGCTTAGCGTTAAATTTAAATTTGTGAATTTACCTGTAAATTTTCTGCCACTTTTCCATTGTCAATGTTATTGTGTGTATCAAAAAATGTAAAACGACGCCACTAAAAACACAAAATAAGATTAGTTCACTACATATATTTTTAAGTACAAAGCAATTTAACTCATAATATCACGGATTATCTTGCCTTTACACTGAAATAATAATAACTTTAATGAGTGCTCATTAGCAAAAGCGGGCGTAATCGTTTTGGTTGATTTGGCAAGATTCTATGTTAACAAAACAATTCGTGATTCATCACTATCTACAGCCGCAGCCAAACGTAAATTCTGAAAAATGTTCACCGTACCTCCAAGAACGCCATGGTATTTGTTTAGAACTAAATTCTTAGCATTATATTGTTAGCATAATTATTTTTATGACAAAAAATTAATTTCTGTGTATCCTCGTCGAAGAGCCTTATCAACAAACTGTCACTGTCAGTGTCAAAAGTCAAAACTGTAATTGTCATTCTACGATGTTCGAGGCATAATTTTAACCGTTTTACATGTCCGACATTGCATACAATTTTGCTATCGCGACGCGACGAAACTATGGAAACGAAATTATTAGGGTTAACCCTTAATAGGGCATCAATCACACCTAAATTTCATTGGCTTTGATACATATTCAGTGACGGAGTAATTTTCAAAATGAAGTGGTAAATATATTACCATCATTGCCCTATAAAATAAAATAATTGAAAAAATACCACAGCAAAACATCCATAAATAATGCTACCTCTTTACGAGCATTCATTAAAATATTTCAAATACCGAAATGTTCAGCAACTTGCATACGATTCAACAAAACTTGGTATTTCGTGTCACACCCATTTACACAAATTTAAAGCGAGATAAAGACCTTAAATTTTGCTAGATTATACAGACCTACTCTGTCGATCAATCTCTGTTTAAGGCCAAAACCCTCAGACGCACACTTGTACTTGTAGTATACTAAGCTTTTTGATGAACTAGGAAATTATTAACTTTTAAACGTCTACTCTCTCGTATCAACATGTCACATACACGTCAATATCTCTACTAAAGAACAACTAAAATAAAACTTATCTGTCAGCAAGACAATTTTACTTTGATAGCATACTCGATGACCACTTTAGTTGCTGCTGGCGTGGTAGGCAAGATAACACACGACCACTTTAGTGATTCTTGGCGTTCAAAGGGTTAAAACAGACACTTGAATAATTTCATGTTGGGTGTTAATTATTTATTAAAAATAGGTAACGCGTGAACACCATCACGTTTTTACATTTTTTTATTACTACTACACATTTTTTTCACCTTCATACACTCGCGTTAAAACTTCATCAAAGGGTAAACAAGTTTGTGATATTTAGTATTTTACTCGTCATCGGTATCGGCATCTTGACTTTATCATCGATATTCGCAAGGATGTGAGTGTACAATTTGTGCTGGGTTTTCTTCTTAACCACGTAATCAAGCGTCGATAAACCGTCTTCCCTAAAATATCTCGCCGCCTGTGGCAAGAGCATCTTGCTGTAAAAACGGTTTAAATTAATTTGTATCAGGCCTATTACCGCGAAAATCGAAATTCGTAAATTTCGAGGATTTCTCTCAGTCACTCCAACGAAGGCGTCATTAGAGTGAGAGAGATTCCTCGAAATTTACGAATTTCGATTTTCGCGGTAGGGCCGCTAAATTTGTAGTCTTACCCGCTTCATTCATAAACGTCTTTTAAGTTAATTATTTGTCCCTTTCACTCTTAACAATACGTATATAAGACCGAAAGGGACAATACTTAGCGGCTTGTTACGATTTATGATTGGTGCGAGACTTGTCATCTTGTCGGATATAATATGTTATTTGCAAGTTAAATAAACTTTAAAACAGCAAGTTGTTAGGTGTGAAATACTTAGGTTGCCTGTAAATTAATAGATTTATTTTTTTGTTTTGTTTAATTCTTATGCATTATCATTAAAACTCGTGTTACGACTTATTTGGACACAGTGTATCTGCGCTGCGCGCACACTGCTAGGTTCCGGCAGAATACCAGCGCCGCAGCAGCAATGCTGTAGCAAATGCTGAGTCGGCGCCTTTTTGTTACGATGTCGTGACAATAAATTAGTAGGTAATTAGTTAATAGTTTGTAATTAGTTAAGTTTACATATTGTCATGGCATGTTTCAATAAAGTCTGCATCTATCTATCTTTTACGAACTATTTATTCATAAAATAGGGACTGGGTCGCGTTTTATAAAGTTACAATTTACAATTTTGCTGTTTGCCTCTCTTTCTAGCCAATAAGTGCGTGCGTTAGAGAGGCAAACAGCGAAATTGTAAAATGTAACTTTATAAAATGCGACCCTGATAGATGTTTTGTTTTACTTACGCGTCTGGGTTAGCTATTGCTCCCTTGTGAGACAGCATAGTATATCTAGATACGGACATGTTGTAACGTAAGATTTTAAACTTCTTCTTCATCAACCTGTAATAATGTATTTTATTTATAGGAGTTTGAAAATAACGTAAAATTGGCAATAACTCGAAAACCGTCCAACTTTTACTAAGGTCATGTTATGTTATGTTGGTTAGGTATAGGTACCTCTTGGGTCAACCTACCTCGGGTGTCAGGGTGATCCATTATTTATGGGACACCCTGTATATAATAGATAGATACATATAGATACTTAAATACATACCTACACAGCCATGAGCCATGACCAAGGAACACATATTTGTGATAAATAAATACACAAATAACGCCCTCGCCGGGATTCGAACCCGGAACCTCCAGCTTCGTAGGCAGGTTCACTACCAACTAGGCTACGGAGGCTGACAAACGGGAGGGATGACTTAAATGTATCATTTTTATAACAGAAATCCCGCCTCGCCGCCCGCCTGCGTGCGGACGCCGCGCTAGTGCGACGTAATGTTGTATGAAAATCCTTGATTGCCCTAGGGCGTAATGACGCATCTGCGGCGCGCATCGCCGCAGCGGTTTGGCGCACTTACCGACCAGTGGGCGTAGCACATGATTGGTGCGACAGTATGTCGCTGCGAGATAAATCTCCCATCCTTCACTAGCTATATTAACAAAAGAGGGACGGATAGACTATCTCGCGGCGAGATATTGGCGCGCCAATCATGTGCTAAGCATACAGGTGTGATGAAAAGGCAGCTACGAGTTGGTAGATACGAGAAATGTATTACCTTATTGCCATATCGTCGTCTTCGCTGCCCCAACCCCAATAACGGTTTGAGAAGCCATTGACTTTATGAATTTGTTTAACCGTGACACTAGATACACCGCCAAATAAACTTTCATACGGTAACCTGAAAGCAATAAATAGCCTCATTTAAATATATCGACATCATCATCATCATAGCTGACAAGTAGGCCAAGCTACACATAAGCCTCCTTCAGGGCCAAATTTATCTTTCATTAGCGGCGTTATTGCTGTTATTGTCATACTTAGGCACTGGTCTCACCGCGAGCTACTAAGCTATGAACTATGAGCTATAAACACGAGCAAAAGATACTCGCCCAGCTATCAGCTATTTATCACCGCCGGGCGAGTATCGCCGTGTCTCTTTTATTTGCACGGGTGTGCGTATCTTTTGTTCGTGTTTATAGCCGATATTAGTTCATAGCTTAGTAGCTCGCGGTGAGACCAGTGCCTTAGGAGGCGGATTGGCGATCGCAGTCATATAAGGTTAGGGTTATAAAAAGGTGTACGTACCTAAGTACTTTTAACCCTCTGCCATTGACGTGATCACCTGACGTGAAATTATTTAATCTTGTCATCAACATCGACACTAATGTGTCGATCTTGACAGAGCTTAGCCTTAGCAGCGCCTCTTTACAATATGTCTCCAAACTTCTTAAGAACTGGGCACAATCGGGCACATAGTGCGCGTATGACTCCAACGAAGGCATTGTTGGAGAGACAGCTCGAAATTGACGATATTCGAAGGATTACGTCTCACTTGAAATTCATAGCGTCGATGGCCGCAGATAAATGGCGCGGTTGTTCCGAGCAGGTGTACGGGTTCCGTCGGTCCAGAGGTAGTAGGTCGACGTCGTGGAACACGTAGCACTGCCAGTCTGCGCACTTCTGGCTCTCCACGACTCCCACATTTAGGAGCCTGCCGCGGTTGAAAGGCCGAGTCCCTAGTGGTAATCAACGGCTATTAATTTTGTTGAGTCAATTAGCATTCACAGTGTAAGTACGATACAAGAACTGCGAAAAATGAGAGATATGGTGCCTGTTTCTCAAACGCTGTTATACAAGTGGAAGTTTCTTTTCCTCACTATTAATTAGATAGAGACTTAGAAATAGGCCTATGGCATTTATGACAACGCTTTCGCCGATCATACGCAAAAGCGGTAGAAGCCGCGTGAATTACGAGGGAGTCCTTTCTAAGACGGATGGCTGGAGTTTTTTCTAAGAACGATGGGAGTTCTTTCTAAGACGTATGGGAATTCATTCTAAGACGGGTAGGAGTTCTTTCTACGACGGATGCTGTTTCTAAGACGGCTGGGAGTTTTTTTATGACGTATGGGAATGCATTCTAAGACGGCCCGAGATCTTTCTAAAACGGGTGGGAGTTCTTTCTAAGACATATGGGGGTTTTTTAAGGCTCATGGGAGTCCGCGATTATATATCGAGGATATCTTCGAGGGTGGTTAAGAGACGGCGCCCTCTTTTTAAGGCTTTTTAAGGCGCTGCTTAAAGTTCTATAAAATATTTATTTTCTTTTTAAGAGACATAATAAATGATATATCATATCATATATTACTTATGTAATTTATATAGGTACTACCTTCTTGTTCGATTACAAATATGCAATATTCTATCTGTTGGTTCATCAGAAACGGATGCATATGGTTTAAGAATATATCCAAATGCTTCTTGCGATCTCTGTAAAAACAAAGTGACATATAAATATTAGTATCGATAAACGGTGTCTTCATCCGGTAACCATGCAAGGACTGACTGTATTGTATAGTCGAGGAAATTTAATGTTTAGCAGTTTATGGCTCACTTTACATTGGACATCTTAGTACATACATGACAACCAAATTAACTTGAACCGCAAAGTGCTAAACATTCAATTTCCTGGACTGTACCTACGAGGTAGCATATTTCCCCCTTATAACTATTATATCTTTGGATGGCACTGATGTGTCGACAGACAGTGGCCATTTTCTTATGTACCACCTACACAGAATTTCTTACTTAATCAAAGAAAAATTACTGCCTGGAAAATGTTCAGTTTTAGTCAATTTGTATCCATTTATTGTACTATGTTTTAGTTGTATTTTTAGGTTTTTGTGGATCATGTGTTGTTTTAAGTTACTTTTGGATTTGTCTAGTATTTTTATTTTGTGACATTTATGTTTTGATTTATTTTTAGTTGAGGTTTTTTTTTTTAAATGTATTGTTATTTTTATGACATATATGATTTTATTAAGAATGGATATGAAGTTGATGTTTTTGAGGAATATATTGGAAGAATTTGTATTGAAAACTGAGGAACTGAAACAATTTAAAAAACAAGCGTTAAGCCTTGATTCTAATTCAAAACCCTAACAATGATACCAAAACCGGTATAATCAAAATTAGTACTTCCATAAAATATTGCAAAATAGCGTAGGTATATTACTTATCGATAACATTATAAATTATAATTAATAATTTGCTTACAATAAGTTTTCTAGTATGTTTCCAACACACATGCGACAGAGCATTTTGATACATTCTTGGTACAGTCGAGGAATTTAATTTCCTACCGATTTCGTACCTTGTCATAGTAGCTATAATATGACAGTCCTAGCTGCTTTCATATTGATTGTCACTGTGACAAGGTACGAAATGGGTAGGAAATTAAATTCCTCGACTGTACCTATCATATGTTATATTAAGTACCTATAGCTCTGTCGAACATTTTTTTTGTGTATTATTGCCATAACATTTTCGTGTAATATTATTTCCTTAACATGTAGTATACAGGGTGGAAAGGGACGACGTTCCATCCCGCTACCGACCGAGTCTACCAACCATTACGATGAACTTTCAGTATGGGACCAACATCGAAAGCGTATATGGAAAATTGACTTTTCCATACTATTGAACTCTAACTAATCACTCACTTTGTATGAGGGGTTAATTTTTTTTTTAAATATTTCGATGTTGGTCCCATACTGAAAGTTCATCGTAATGGTTGGTAGACTCGGTCGGTAGCGGGATGGAACGTCGTCCCTTTCCACCCCAAGTT
>JALPQI010010239.1:0-37922 GCA_025490895.1 Thaumatotibia leucotreta | reverse complement strand
GTCATTGAAATATGAAACCCATTTTACGTTAAGATTTATACTCTGCGCCATAATTTCATGACAAAAACAAACCTCATCTTACTCTCGTACTTTTCGTATCTCTCTGAATTCAGTTAAATAGGCTCAGTTTATTGTCCTTAACCTTTATTGGCTATCTGCGCCATTTTTCAGTTAAAAATAAAAAAAACGTAAACAAACCTGCAAACTTGAATTATTTCATAATCATGCACTTTCAGTACACAATCTTGGTTTTATCACCAACTTAAAACCTTAAACCTGAAGTTCACATACATTTTTTGTTAAAATAATTGATATTTATTAGTATTAACTTAAAAATATATCCGCGAACGTGTTACACGATATGTGTCAAAGACGTCAAATGCTATGGAAAGTCAGCCATATTTGTTTACCGTTTTTTACTTTCAACTGAAAAATTGTATAGGGACGGTGACACTGAGCAACTTTCACTATGGAGATAATCAATAGATCACGAATAAAAACAGATTTCTTGGTTGTCTCCAAGTTTCATCATTATCAGCCTATGATAGTCCACTGCTGGACGTAGGCCTCTCCTATTAACTATGCGTATAAACGCATTAGAAGGTAAATGCCCATAATTGTCACGCTGGGCAAGCGGGTTGGCGATCGCAGTAATGTGTCCACTAGGATGACGCTGCTGCCCATCATCAATCTTTTATCAAATTATGGTCAGTGACACTTCAATCTCTTAGTTGACTCTTACGACACCCGCAGGAGTTGGGGTGGTGACAAATGTATTCTTAGTATTCTTACAGCCGGTGTATGGTTTACTGTTCATCAGATTTTTTTAAAAATTAGGTTGACAGCCATGTATTTCATTAAGTCTTATATACACGAGTTGTCTTAAAATGCAAAAAACGCACTGCGTGTAAACCCAAATGCGTTTATAGGGAATAGACAATATAGACTTATCTTGACATCTGTAAGGTAGGGGCTTAATGGTGTGTTCACGACCATGTAAATGACAAATAAAAGTACGGGAGTGGAAAAAATATTTTTCATAATCACATACCTACAAGAAACCAGTGAAAGATTGAGACTAGTTATTTGGAATCGTATTATGGCGCAGAATTTAGCTGTTAGAGGCACGATAAAATAGATAAAAATACTAATTAAGAGTATTTTCAAAACAGCCTCTACATCAATGAGTGTTTTGCAGTTAAGATGCAGTATCTAAAGAAACTAACAATAATACCTTTAGTACCGTTTGGTAGCCAAAGTTTCGTAACCAGCTTCGAAATGGGAATAAAATCCCAGTAGGTTAGGCCAGGTAGGTAAGGCTTTAAATCTAGACTTTACCATTACCGATTTGTAACTACCAAATCCGGCTACGAGATGGGAAAGTTATTCCCATATCATAACTGGCTACCAGTCGGCTAACCATATATCCCATTTGGCAGCCAGCTACCAAATCTGGCTACCAAACGCTACTATAGACAATTATAGTTTTGTGAAAGACGGCTTACACGGCTATATTTACGGAAACGAAAAGTTGTGCCACGGATATCAATTATGAATATTAATTCCTAAAAATTCGGCTGATACGAAAAACGCTTCTGAAACCATTCAATTTAGTTGAATATTTTATAGCATGTCTTTTCCAATCGGTTGGAATGTTACATATTTTTTTTTTATCTATATCTATAAAATGTGCGTCACATTTTTGAGTGGACAGTACAAAAATTGACTAAACATAAACTACAGTACCATATTTATCAGACTGGCCAACTTAATTTTCAATGTCTACCCAACTTACAGGTAAATTCACTAAAGCTGGCACGAATGGAATGAATGAAATCTATCATTGTGTATATGCGGTTCCTATACCAACCTGTATCAACTGTCATTAAGACATCCACACATAGATACTTTCTGTCACTTACTCGATCCATTCGTGCCAGCTTTCGTGAATTTACCTGTAGCATTGCCTGCAATAATATCTAGTTTGATTGCAATAAAAAAACATACTTAAGGCCTTGACAAAAACAAAAATGACGATCATTTCCATTGTGTTACTAAAGTTAATCCTACAGAGTATTTGGGTATGTTCGAAACACAAAAATGATACGTTAAAATTTGTTCTCATCAAAACCCTTAAATTCATATCGGCTTATAACAGCAGGCAAAAGAAATTCACATTAAATTTACTAAATAACGTACTAATGGAAACTAAATAACTGGAGACAAATATTACAATTATTCAGACTATGAAGTACAAATAAGTACAGGAGTCTCATAAAACTGGTACCAATTAAAGCATTACAAAATTACCTGTGCGGCTGTAAAACCCTGAAGCAACGCCAATTCACACTATCTTCGCTAGAACAGTCTTAAACACGCCGAAACTATCGGCAAATATAAATTTGTAAGAGAAAATTTTACTAGTACGGAAAATTTTACTTCATTTCGGTCGTATTTTTTCGTAGAAAAAAATCTGGTCGACGCTATTCGTTTCGCGTAGCAGTATTTTTCTTTTAACGAATTTAAAATGCTCTATCGCAAACTCGTATAGTTCGTTTTCCATTTTCCATACAGTAGACTTTTGTATGGTGTCTATAGTTTTTTGTGTTGGTTCTATTTTGGAGCTAGTTTGTCTTAAATGTGATTTATTGCTGTTTAAGTAGTGTTCGGTGGCGCCTTTGAAGAGGCGAGGTAGGGTCGCTTCTAGTACTGTGATGAAGTCTAGCATTTCTTCGGTGACCCCTACTAGCAGGTAATGGTTCATAAGGTTGTGTTTGGCTTGCTCTAACGCCCATCGGTTGCCTGGTTTCCTGTAATAATGAAAAAAATGTTTTGCATTTTTTTCTGCAACAATATACAGGGTAGAAAAATCGAATACCACATGGATGACAACACAGAATTAGATTTGTATAGAAGAAACAAGTTCATTCATTCATGGCGGCCGAGCGTGTCAGATTTTGTACTGAAGTTGTTACTTGCCTATGATTTTAAATATGTCTCAGGCCCTTGAGTATTCATATTTTTTTGTGTTGTTGCAATTAATATTACTTAAGGAGGCATTATTAATGTTTTTGTTCACTTCAACTTACAAAATTTGACGCCCGAAAGCTGCAAGCTGCGATTAAAGACGGACGAATCAGTGGATTTCACTGAGTTCATTTGACACGCTAAGTAGATACGTTTGCTTGATCTATAGTATATATGACATCTGTTTATGGCAACTACCTTAAATGTTGTAAATAGCACATTTTGTGTAAAGGAGACTTTCTTTTATATTTAAAAACAATAAATTCTGCAGTTAAGGATTTATGAAAATTAAATTACTCTTAATTGCGGTGCATTTCACGTGACGGGTGAAATAAAATTGAAAAAGTAATTGTTAGTTTTCGTGGCCTTTATTCTGATAGTATTTGTTATTTCGAGAAAAACTTCCTTATCAGTAACACTTTCAATCTGCATCATATACATTTTTACGCGATTGAGACCCGTTCGCGTTAAAATATATATGTCATCAATGTCATCATCCTCATCAGCCTATGATAGTCCACTGTTGGACGTTGGCCTCTCCTATTAACTATGCGTATAGTGGCATTAGGAGGTGAATGCCCATAATCGCCACGCTGGGCAAGCGGATTGGCGATCGCAGTAATGTGTCCACTATGATGACGCTGCTGCCCATCATCAATCTTTTATCAAATAATGGTAAGTGACTCTTCAATCCCTTAGTCGACTCTTACGACACCCGCAGGAGTTAGGGTGGTGACAAATGTATCCTTACTGCCGTCACCACGCGGCCAACCAGATATTATATTTTCATCACACTTGCTGCCTAAGCGCGCCATTGCTTGCGCGCGTAGCGGGAGTAATAGAACAGTGGAATTCCCTAGGGAGTCATAGAAATGTCAATACGTCATTTAATAATCATATGTCTTAAAACTTATTTTTTTGTCGGCAAGTGTGATGAAAAACATTGTATGCATCACGGTCGGTAAACGGAATACTAACTTGAGTCATAAAAGCCCTCCGCTTCACGGCGTCGGGCTTCTAACACTCTCCTTAGTAATTCCGTACTTACCTCTCTTGATGCACAATGTACTATTATTCATTTATTAACACATCAGGGTGTTTAGCCAAGTTGCCAATAGCTAGCGCTTAAACGTCAATCGTAAGCGAAAGGCAGCTAACTGTCTTTGTCGCACTACCTAATATGCAAGAGTGACAGAGAGGGAAAACTACGATACGCTACTAAGCGCTAGCGATTGGCAACTTGGCTAAGCATCCAGTATTAGGGTCAAACGCTAACCCATGTTCGGAGTCTTTCCGGTGGAGAATCTAAAAGTTAAGGCCTATAAAGCTTGATTTTCTTATGAAATCCTTATGTTCATTAAGATGTACTCCTTTTTCATTGCGTTGTATGATAAAAATCATTACTAGCTGTCCACAGGCTGTTAACTATCGACCACAGGAAAGAAAAAGTGCGTGTTCAGCTGAACTGTAGAGCCCTTCTTTCCTGTAGGCAATAGTAAGCAACTGGTAGGAGTGTAGTCGTGATTTTTATCATACAATTCAATAGGAAAGGAGTGCCTTTAAATGACAATAAGGGTTTAATAAGAAAATTAACTCTCATAGCCCTTAACTTTTAAAATGTCCACCGGAAAGACTCATATCATGATTTTAAGTTTGACCCATTAGCAATCGCACTCGTCGAATGTCTGCCAATTGATGAACACATCAGTATTAGCAATACGCACCAGCATTGCGCGGTGTGGCCGCAGAAGAAGGGAACCTGCAGCCACATGTTGTTGGGGTCGCAGTCTGCCCGCGTTCCACGCACTCGTCTAATGTCTGCCAATTGATGAACACATCAGTATTAGCAATACGCACCAACATTGCGCGGTGTGGCCGCAGAAGAAGGGAACCTGCAGCCACATGTTGTTGGGGTCGCAGTCTGGCTGTTGCGCTCCACGCACTCGTCGAATGTCTGCCAATTGATGAACACATCAGTATTAGCAATACGCACCAGCATTGCGCGGTGTGGCCGCAGAAGAAGGGAACCTGCAGCCACATGTTGTTGGGGTCGCAGTCTGGCTGTTGCGCTCCACGCACTAGTCGAATGTCAGCCAATTGATGAACACATCAGTATTAGCAATACGCACCAGCACTGCGCGGTGTGGCCGCAGAAGGGCACTTGCAGCCACATGTTGTTGTCGCAGTCTGGCTGCCCTCCACGCACTCGTCGAATGTCAGCCAATTGATGAACACATCAGTATTAGCAATACGCACCAGCATGGCGCGGTGTGGCCGCAGAAGAAGGGAACTTGCAGCCACATGTTGTTGGGGTCGCAGTCTGCCCGCGTTCCACGCACTGGTCGAATGTCTGCCAATTGATGAACACATCAGTATTAGCAATACGCACCAGCATTGCGCGGTGTGGCCGCAGAAGGGAACCTGCAGCCACATGTTGTTGGGGTCGCAGTCTGCCCGCGTTCCACACACTCGTCGAATGTCTGCCAATTGATGAACACATCAGTATTAGCAATACGCACCAGCATTGCGCGGTGTGGCCGCAGAAGGGAACCTGCAGCCACATGTTGTTGGGGTCGCAGTCTGGCTGTCCCCGCTCCAGGCACTCGTCGAATGTCTGCCAATTGATGAACACATCAGTATTAGCAATACGCACCAGCACTGCGCGGTGTGGCCGCAGAAGAAGGGAACCTGTAGCCACATGTTGGGGTCGCAGTCTGGCTGCCCGCGCTCCACGCACTCGTCGAATGTCTGCCAATTGATGAACACATCAGTATTAGCAATACGCACCAGCACTGCGCGGTGTGGCCGCAGAAGAAGGGAACCTGCAGCCACATGTTGTTGGGGTCGCAGTCTGGCTGCCCGCGCTCCACGCACTTATCGAATGTCTGCCAATTGATGAACACATCAGTATTAGCAATACGCACCAGCACTGCGCGGTGTGGCCGCAGAAGAAGGGAACCTGCAGCCACATGTTGTTGTCGCAGTCTGGCTGCCCGCGCTCCACACACGTCGAATGTCTGCCAATTGATGAACACATCAGTATTAGCGATACGCACCAACATTGCGCGGTGTGGCCGCAGAAGAAGGGAACCTGCAGCCACATGTTGTTGTCGCAGTCTGGCTGCCCGCGCTCCACGCACTCGTTGAATGTCTGCCAATTGATGAACACATCAGTATTAGCAATACGCACCAACATTGCGCGGTGTGGCCGCAGAAGAAGGGAACCTGCAGCCACATGTTGTTGGGGTCGCAGTCTGGCTGCCCGCGCTCCACGCATTCGTCGAATGTCTGCCAATTGATGAACACATCAGTATTAGCAATACGCACCAGCACTGCGCGGTGTGGCCGCAGAAGAAGGGAACCTGCAGCCACATGTTGTTGGGGTCGCAGTCTGCCCGCGCTCCACACACGTCGAATGTCTGCCAATTGATGAACACATCAGTATTAGCAATACGCACCAGCATTGCGCGGTGTGGCCGCAGAAGGGAACCTGCAGCCACATGTTGTTGGGGTCGTAGTCTGCCCGCGTTCCACGCACTCGTCGAATGTCTGCCAATTGATGAACACATCAGTATTAGCAATACGCACCAACATTGCGCGGTGTGGCCGCAGAAGGGAACCTGCAGCCACATGTTGTTGGGGTCGCAGTCTGGCTGTTGCGCTCTACACACTCGTCGAATGTCTGCCAATTGATGAACACATCAGTATTAGCAATACGCACCAACATTGCGCGGTGTGGCCGCAGAAGAAGGGAACCTGCAGCCACATGTTGTTGGGGTCGCAGTCTGGCTGTTGCGCTCCACGCAATCGTCGAATGTCTGCCAATTGATGAACACATCAGTATTAGCAATACGCACCAACATTGCGCGGTGTGGCCGCAGAAGAAGGGAACCTGCAGCCACATGTTGTTGTCGCAGTCTGGCTGCCCGCGCTCCACGCACTCGTCGAATGTCTGCCAATTGATGAACACATCAGTATTAGCAATACGCACCAGCATTGCGCGGTGTGGCCGCAGAAGAAGGGCACTTGCAGCCACATGTTGTTGAACAGTCTGGCTGCCCGCGCTCTACACACTCGTCGAATGTCTGCCAATTGATGAACACATCAGTATTAGCAATACGCACCAACATTGCGCGGTGTGGCCGCAGAAGAAGGGAACCTGCAGCCACATGTTGTTGTCGCAGTCTGGCTGCCCGCGCTCCACACACGTCGAATGTCTGCCAATTGATGAACACATCAGTATTAGCAATACGCACCAGCATTGCGCGGTGTGGCCGCAGAAGGGAACCTGCAGCCTCATGTTGTTGTCGCAGTCTGGTTGTCGCGCTCCACACACTCGTCGAATGTCTGCCAATTGATGAACACATCAGTATTAGCAATACGCACCAACATTGCGCGGTGTGGCCGCAGAAGAAGGGAACCTGCAGCCACATGTTGTTGGGGTCGCAGTCTGGCTGCCCGCGCTCCACACACGTCGAATGTCTGCCAATTGATGAACACATCAGTATTAGCAATACGCACCAGCATTGCGCGGTGTGGCCGCAGAAGAAGGGAACCTGCAGCCACATGTTGTTGGGGTCGCAGTCTGGCTGCCCGCGCTCCACGCACTCGTCGAATGTCTGCCAATTCATATTTCAAAATAAATCAACAATCAAACCCTCTTTTGTAAAATAAAACTATTCCATCATCATCAGCCTATGATAGACCACTGCTGGACGTAGGCCTCTCCTATTAACTATGCGTATGTGAGGCGAAAGACGCATTAGGAAGTAAATGCCCATAATCGCCACGCTGGGCAAGCGGATTGGCGATCGCAGTAATGTGTCCACTATGATGACGCTGCTGCCCATCATCAATCTTTTATCAAATAATGGTAAGTGACACTTCAATCCCTTAGTCGACTCTTACGACACCCGCAGAAGGAGTTGGGGTGGTGACAAATGTATTCTTACTGCCGTCACTGGCTTGAAGGACTTTATTGATATGTAATTTTTATAATTTTCTCTAGAACCATGAGAAAATTACTATTTTATAATTATAACTAACGTGAGACTCAAACATATTAAAATATTATCGAACCGGGCTACTCACGTATTTAAGTCGATGATTGCTCGACATGTTACGACTACGACCCATTAAGAGGGTCCTCGTCCGAAGCACCTTCGGCCAAAGTGAGACGCGTACTCTCACGTACTTAGTACGCGTCGAGCAATCATCGACATAAATACGTGAGTAACCCGGTTCGATAATATTTTAATAGAAAATTATTAACGTTTTTGCCGCCACGTCAAATACAAAAGCTGTCACTCAGGTGCCACGTCAAAAAAATGTCAAATCAGAATTTAAGCTTTACGCATATGCGTGTAGGTTTATATTGCTCTGTGGACCAGGACTTATATATCGGTCCTTGGCGGTGAACCTGCGCTGCCAATATATCGGCTGTTGGCGTTCAAAAGATTAATATGAGATTGCAAATTGTTTTATAATCGTCCTCTAATTGGTTGATGATACACACTTCGAATCAATCATAAAAATTCAGCAGTGTACAGTTACATGTAACATGAAATCCTAAGCAACATTCATATTTATTTTTAGTGTGACAAGGTACAAAATTATACACATCAATTTCATTAACAGGTAATAATATTATATGATTATGGATACAGTAATTAAGTTTCATTAAAAATACTAACCATCTTGTCGCCATGTTTCTTCCTAACGAGATGTGGTCTAAAATTGTCTCCGTTCCGTAAGAAGTAGTAATAGGAGATGAGGCGGTCTAGTGGCCGTCTTATCAAATTTATGAACACTGGCTTTGAAGTTGCACCCAACCTGTAAAGAGACACAATACAATTAAATACTGAACTGTACGTATAACTGATGACCTGGTGAAGGTCGTAGGGGTCCACTGGATGCAGGTGGCACGGGACCGGTAATTGTGGCAATCTTTGGGGGAGGCCTATGTTCAGCAGTGGACGTCTTTCGGCTGATATAATGATGTTTAGGTTATTGTTTATATTACCACTATTTTCCTAAATTGTAACAACAGAAGAGTTCCCCAAAAAAGTGTGTGGAAAAATTTTTTTTAGCCCTTCATTTTTTTTTTTTTTGAGATCCACCCAATAAATTTTAAAGCCATATTTTATTTTTTCAATTAAAACGAATAATGAGAAGATTTAATAATAGCACCCTAGTATTACATTCTAACTAATTTTATTTAGAACCAAATTAAAGTTTATTGCTTTACAGCTTATACTGCTAAATTATTGTAAACTATGTTGTGGCCAGATTGGTATACAATAAATTATAATAATAAACATAAAGTATGTCATGTTGCAGTTACTCCACGATACAACTTATGTACAATAAAGATGACATCATAATGTTATTTTTAACTGACCTGATTTGTTATTGTAGCATAATCTGACCTTCTGCACTTTATAGCCTCCAAAGGACTACCAGAATCATAACTATAGTATAGTCATCTGTACTGTTTTATGCTTGACTATACTTAAAGACTAGAATCTAACATGAATAGTATTCAATTGGAACTAAATATTGCAAATGAATTTTCTTTTTAACAATGTTTAAGGCAATTTTCACGAAGGGATACCCAATTCATATCATGAAGGTTCAGAAAATTAGATTATAAAGCTTAGTCACAGTCAGCAGGCTTATGATCGTTCCAAGTTAATCGCTAGTCTGTCTTGCCATCATGTTTTGACAAGTATGTGAATGCGAGGGTGATGGGTAGCATGATAAACGCTAAATGCTTGACAATCATTAGCCACCAGGTTCGGTACCTAGAGGCACTTAAGTATGAAATCTTCATGAAATTAAGTTTAATTCATCAGCATTTCTATATTGTTATACAAGTAGTATAATATAGTTATTAAACTAGCACCAAGTTTAAATAAAATTGTTACAAACCCGACTGCAACAAAAGATTTTAAATTTGATGCTAATTAGGAGTCCCTAAAAGTGACAATGCCCATACTTCTCGAATAATGCATTGTAACAACAAGAAAACAAACAACAAAGTAACAATAAGATTACTTACCTCTCAAAGTTAAGGAATGCCATATGCCCATGGTACAAAGCTGGCTTCACCTCTTGCCACTTAGTGACGTTCTGAGCAAACTTGTATTGGTTGTTCAAAGACATAACATGCATATTTGCTGTGATGTTTATATGCAGCACTTTAAACTTATTCTTTTTACACAAATCATATGCTACACCCACGAAGCTCGTAGATCCCGTCTTTGGGACCCTATTGTATATTACTACTAAGTCTTCGCCGTCATTCGCAACGGTTTTTGGAAAAAACTGGCGCGAATCAATGTGAGATTGCGATAACTTGTATTCTGCGAAAAGATAACAAAAACGTGAATTTAGAGCGAACTTGACTCTCTAGATGTAAACAGCAGGATCATTACTTACCCAGACGGCGATAACTGTCTTCTAAACGAGCTATTTCTGTCTGGAAATATAAAATTACGATTGCAATAACGCATAGGCAAGATATAAGCCATAATTTGTGTATGTTCAACATTGCTGGAAAGACTCTATGTTAGAACTGGACGCTAGAATACACGGTATGTGACTGACATAGTTTGCGCCTGATTTGATATGATTAAAAACACCGATTTTCTATTTTTAATGCAGTTTCTATGTACACTACATACACTAGCAGTGGCAAAACTGTCACATGTCACATTCCATTGCTCAAAATATGACAACTGAATAATGTTACCATACTTCAAACAAAAAAAAAACAAGATGCATGTGCTGAATTTTGTTGAATTCAATGCCGTTATTTTACAGTATTTTAGCAGCGATAAAGTTGATTCGTAAAGCCAGTTGCACTAGAATATAGAAGATCTAATTTGGCGTCTTACATCGTTATTGCTTCAACTCGTTCCAATGCTGACAATGTTGCCGTACTATAAATAGAAAAATCGTGGAAGTACACTCTGTCCAACTAGTTTGTCAGTAGAAAACGAAGGCGCGAAGCGATGGCTGCAAGTTGGCTGCCCGAGTACCCATAAAAATGTTAAATTAGCCTCCTTTTTCTACTGACAATCTGGTCGGCCAGAGTATATTGGGGTGAATCAACCAAATTTCGGTCTGTTATACCATGGTTACGGTCTCCTGAGTAACGCTGCTGTTCAAAATTATGTTACATAAATTATGCAAACATGTATTGTTCTGGTGTTAATAAGCCCTTTCCATAATAGGCCACCTACAAACATGGATTACCATCGTTACTCAGTAGACCGTAACCATGGTACCTAATAGCAGACCGAAAAAAGTTGATTCACCCATTTATAAACATTGATTATTATATTCCTTTTTTCATGTTTTCTACGTATTTCTCAGTTAAATTATTCAACCGGTAAGAAGTCTAGGAAGTTTAGGCCGGCCCACAAGTATTCATAATTATGAATTCATACTCTGATTCCGGATGTATAAGGCCGGCCTAAGAGTATTAATTCATAATCTGATTCCGGATGTATAAGGCCGGCATTAGTCGTGATTGTAAAACGCCTGTAGTTTTTGTATGAGTAATTATGATAATATTGATTTCGAAGCGTTTTGTCTGGGAAATAATACTTTCACTTGAAAATTATACTTTCAGATTTATATTGATCTAAACGATAAATACGAGCGAGTAGGTAATTAGGTATTAATCGTTTAGAATAACCTATACTTACAACTACGATACCATCCGCGCTCCACCTTATTTCTTTAAACCGTATCGTAGGCTAAATTTATTTGTATAGCAATTATATGGCTTAGGCTCCAGGCCGATTTCAATCTAGGTAACCCGACCCCACATTG
Organism: Thaumatotibia leucotreta; assembly: GCA_025490895.1. NCBI lineage: Eukaryota > Metazoa > Arthropoda > Insecta > Lepidoptera > Tortricidae > Thaumatotibia > Thaumatotibia leucotreta. Next base: position 26,054 of record JALPQI010010239.1, on the reverse strand, counting down.
CATGCAGTTCAGATGGCTGATGGGGTCGAATAGTGCTCGAGTGGAGACTACGGTTTTGCAAACGCAGTGTAGGACGTCCAGCCACGAGATGGACAGATGATCTTATGAAGATCGCCTAGAGACTAGATGCAGGTCACTTCTAACCGGTGTATGTGGAGGTCCATAGGGAAGGCATATGTTCAGCAGTGGACGTCTAAACTTTATAGCTGAAATTATGCATGTTGAAGTAAAACTCGCTAATATACAGGATGCTCGCGAGGAAAGGGAAAAAATTCAACAGCGGATTTCTGATCAAATTTGAAGTTAAAAATGTCATATGAAGTTTTCTGGGTTCAGTCCATTTTAAGAGAAAAATTGATTTTTTCTTAAAACCGTTTTAGACCGTTACGCTATGATAAACGCATTTTAGGAAACGATTTTGTCACCATGTTGTCTAAGTCTTGTCACACTTAATTGACAGAAATAAAATGAACAAAAATATTTTTAATTACCTAGCAAATGTAAAAAAACTAAAGCTCATTTTTTGCGATAGTTTGACTAATAAAATCCTTTTTCGTGTATTAAGGCATTCAAAACATCTAAAAAAAATAAAAAATTTTTTTTTTGCAGATTTGACCAAAACTCATTTAACATTTTTTGCTTCTTTTAGTCTCAGGAATATGCTGTTAGATTTTTTCCCTTTCCTCGTGGGCACCTTGTATGTAAACATGTGAATGATAGAAACTTGCAGGGTCCATATACATGTAAAATGTAATATGTGATATGTGTGCAATAAATGATTTGATTTGAATTGATTAGTATAGTTTTCCACATACCATGAATAGCCATTTCAAAACACCACGCATGTTTACGCCACAGCCGTACAAATAATCGATTGCGCCGATAATCCGCGGTTCCGCCGATACAATCAGCCCGCGGTGGCCGGCGAGCCTAATTCCTTTAATCTAGCGTGGATTTGGCTTCTCTGTTCCATTTTTCCAAACCGGGAAATGGTACGGAAAACTCAGTCACCATTACGTATAATTTTTAAGCTAGAAATACCTGTAGGCCGAGCCAAGATGCTATTAATGGTTTGGGCGGAGGTCACCAAATTCGGAATAAGTTAAATCCTGACTTTTCCAGTTTCTTTTTTAATCAGTTTCTGGGTAGATCATGTTCTTATTAGGTTGGATTCGAAGCGAGTCAGTTTCGAAACGTGTCAAACACTTTATTTACCAATTTCTTATTTAGCATTTTTCTGAGGTCTGATTTTTAGGAGGTTAGGAAGTTTATTCGGAGTAGGTTAAATTAGAAGAAGAACAGATTCAGACAAGAAAGGTTATTATGGTCACGTGACTTATCGCTTATCGTACACGATTGCAGAATGGCAACTTGGTTAGGCCTGCAGGATGCTTAGCTAAGTTGCCAAGGGCTAACGCTTAGTAGCGTATCGTAGTTTTCCCTCTTACTCTTTCATATTATAGTGGGACAAAGACAGGTAGCTGCCTTTCGTTTACGATTGACGATTAAGCGCTAGCGATTGGCAACTTGTCTAAGCACCCCTGTGAGAAGAAAATAATGCGGAAATAAAATAAACGCCTTTTACTACACTGTACTTGCTTACAATCCAGCTTATTTTATACAACATAAATATTAAAAAAAAGTGTAGCTCTATATTTATAGTAGGTACCTAGCCTCGGTTCTCCTGTTGCTTATAATAATGGTAACGGTCTAAAAAGTTTCCTTGTGTTAGTATGAAACACATACCTATACGTGCTCACCACACAAATAAATGACTTTCCTGGGATTAGTACGTGGGACCACCAAGAATCACAGGCGTTAACTATCATATCCAGAGCGCCCGTAAACTATAATAAGTAATAAATTGTACCTTATCTAATTTACCATTAAAAAGGTAAATCGCAGCTTCAGAATTTTAGTTTCAAAGCCGCGATCGCCGAACGCGGCCGCGCGAAAAATAGCTCTGACATTCATTTTCCCGCCAATTCCTTACGACCCGTCGCAATCAGGCCAGCGCTCTATTTATTTCAACAAAAGAATTACGCCTAAATATTTATAAACGAGTTTTGTAATGCGGGGTTATTTATAGTTTTATGGTGCGCGATGTCTTTTCATTGGTAAATAGTGATGTGTTATTGTTTTGGTTTGCGTTGTCCATACTTCCATTTTTTGTCTGTGGTTAATATTTTATTTTATTTTATGGTTTGTTTGTGGCACATGGCAATACCTATAATAAAAAAATATTCCATTCCAAGACCCTCTATGACCTCTATCAGGCCTACCACTGGGCCGTAGTGGTCATGCAGACACGAACTTCGCAATCCGTAAACTAGGATTTTGTCTCCGTCACTCTAATGACGTATCCATCGGAGTGACAGAGACAGATCCTCGTTTACGAATTTAGAAGTTCGCGGTAGTAGGCCAGTACTCTGAGTACGATTACCAAATTTAAAAACCGAAAAGTTTAAAAAACCGACTTTTACCGATGTCTCCACGATCCCATCATCAGACCACGACTTGGTGCCAACGGGACCATCTCGAGGCTATACTCATTAGATTAAAAAAAAATTTGAAAATCTGTTCACGATTCGCAGAAATTTTGAGTATCAAGAACCACTTTTTTGAAGATTGTTAAAAAGTTAGGTAGGTACCAGTGATATTATTTAGGAAAAAAGTCCCACACTCACTTGCTTTGATATTTGCGATAGACTCTATTGCTATGTAAAATAAGAGTGATGACATGTAGCCATTGCTACATGGAGCATGTCAGTGGCACTCAGTGGATAGTTAGGTACGGTCGGCTCCAATGATACTTACTTACTTACTTACTTACTGCGCTGGCTCAGCGACCCGAAGTGGATCTTGGCCTCCGACACTAAGCTCCGCCAGTCCTCCCTATTCTGTGCAGCTTGTCGCCAATCGAAATCGGCTTCTCGAAGCTGACATAAGTCTTTTTGGACTTCGTCGATCCATCGGTATCTAGGGCGCCCCACCGGACGCCGTCCACTAGGACGACCCAGATGGACCTTTTTGGCGTCTCGGTGATCTCCCATCCTCTCCACATGGCCGAGCCAGCGAAGTCGAGCAGACTTGCTCTCGCCAATTATGTTGGGCTCGGACACCAACTCTTCCACTTCTGCGTTGCTCCGGACTCTCCACCCTCCATCCTCTCCCTGAGTAGGCCCCAGAATCTTTCTATAGATCTTTCTCTCCGCCACCAAGAGCTTGTTTTCTTCCTTCAGGGTCAGCGTCCAAGCCTCGCATCCATACAGCAAGATCGGCTTTATGACAGTTTTGTAAATCCTGATCTTGGTTCTTCTGCTAATAAGCTTAGACGCTAGTATTTTGTGAAGACCTGCTGAGCATCTTAGGGCGTTCTGAATGCGAAGGTCAATTTCCTCTTGTCTCTGGTTTGTATCTGTCACTGTACATCCCAGGTATTTAAACTTAGGTACCCCTTTGTACGTGGTGCCATCGACATCAAGGTTCTTCCTTCTTGACCTGGAATCTTTGTACCTCCGCATATGGAAATACTCCGTCTTGTCAAGGCTGATTCTGAGACTTACTTTCCTACCTTCTACATCCAGAGTCTGAGCCATCCGTCTCACCTCATCTTCGCATCTTCCTAGTAGAGCCAGATCGTCGGCATATCCCACAATCTTATGTCGCCCGTTTAACTCCACTCCGCCGTCAGTCACTACAACTTTCCGAATGACGTATTCGAGTACTCCAATGATATGTATACAATTTTGATCCTTATGCCTTTGACATACGTTTGCCGAAATGTATACATATTATTAGACGTGACTGTACCTACCACTAAATTGCATTAATGGCGAGAAAAAGTAATCCCGCTTGTTATACTCAAAAGGAACAGAATAACTAATAGTACTATACAGGGATTCGCGGAAATGATAGATAGAACCTTTGCCTACTCTACGAAATTCGATCGTTACACAAAACGTGATTTGTTGATTTCGTAGAGTGGGGGACAGAATAGCCAAATGCTCGTTTTGTCTGAATACACCTTTAACTGCAGACCTAAATAAACAATTTCCACATTAGCCAATTCGCGCATGTGTTTCAGACATAGGTAGCAAAAACATGCGTGTGAGCATCTTTACGATCGATAGAGTTGATTTCCTTTTCAGCCGTTTGAACTTTGCACGTGCAAACTCTAAATGCATCAAATGCAACAGAATTAGGGAAATCAAAAGTTATTGAGGAAATGGTTCATACATACCTACCAACAGTACCAACGCGTGGTGTGATTTTATTAGGGAATGATTAGATTACGTAGAGCCCATAGAGATATACATCTATTGAAAATTAGACCTACTGCGAAGTTCGCAAATTTCGGGGATTTGTCTCTTACACTCAAAAATGACGCCTTCGTTGGTGTGACAGAGACAAATGCCCGAAATTGGCGAACTTCGGAGTTCGTGGTAGGCCAAAAGTATTGTCAGGGAACTCACCAACTATCTAACTTATTTAACAAGTGGAAAAGAACTAAGTACTAAGATTGGTAGTAAGTAGGTAGGTACATCACATCATGTTCTCATATCATATTGATTATTAAAATACGCCAATTTTCATATTATATCAAATTCAATCTCCCCTAGCTAGACCTTATTAAACTACAATCAATTTGATCGATAAATTACCATGCAATTTTTTTTGAGCCAACGATAATTAAATGGCAGCAATTTTAAAATTTCAAACAGACGAAGCCCTTGTAATTCCTAAAGTACTTAAGGTATAACTGTAATTATGGTGTTATTTTTTAGCTTACATCCTGTATTAACAAATAACAACACCAAAAACCTATCTTAACGACCTCATGCAAATTTAAATTAATTGAAAAATGAAGGTGAATTTGTTACTATTTTACATTTTTAATATTTTTTTGGCCTTGTTGTTGAAATAGTTGAGAGTCAAATGATTAGGTTAATTATTTTGCTTAGGTATCTAATGAGTTCTCTAACGAATTTTTATTTTTGCAAAGATAGGACCGACAACAAACGTATACTTCCAGAAATACCACGTGCGAAACAGACGAATACGGGTGTATTCGTCTGTTTGAAGTTTTAAAATTGCCGCCATTGAATTATCGTTGGCATAAAAAAAAATTACATGGAAATTTATCGATGAAATTGATTCTAGGTTAAGCCCTTAAAAGTTCCGACACCGCTGACCAAATACTCTGTACCTATACATATAAAAATGCTCAAAAATATGTCCCATGGGCACTTTAATTCTCTGTAACTAATAAGAACGTTGTTACATATTTATAAGAGGATTATATCGATACACATTTTTGCACTTGACTGTACTATAAACATAATATTTTTAAATGTTAAACAACCCCTAACGGGAATGAAGAATGACGGCGGCGGTTGATTTTACAAAAATAGACATAATTATCCATTTTAGTTCGTTCATATTTTACCCTCGAACGGAGATAGGGGCACGACTTTATCAATACTCGTGAAGCACTCAAATCATTGCTCATTTCCTAATTAAACTTGATATTTTTACGTATTAATACTTACTTAGTCAAAAAATATGTTATTAGTTTCATAACAACTATCCTTAGTCAGAGATCAGAGAGCGATATGAAGGATTTGCAGTCTAATAGTACATTTCCTAACTAGTGCGGGAAAACTTTTTTTCGGCGAGGGTGAAAGTTGGAGCCCGAGTGAAACGAGGGCGACAATCACCCGAACTAAAAAAAAGTTTTTGCACGTGTTAGGGACGATTTTTTTTCATAACAAGTGCGTCAAAAAGATTGCGCAAAGTTCGTTTTCATCACACTTGCTGTCTAAGCGCGCCATTGCTTGCGCGCGTAGCGGGAGTAATAGAAAAGTGATATTCCCTAGGGAGTAATAGACTTGTCAGTACGTCATTTAATAATATTAAGTCTTAAAACTTATTTTTTTGTCGGCAAGTGTGATGAAAAACATTGTATGCATCACGGTAGGTAAGCGGAATACTAACTCGAGTCATAAAAGCCCTCCGCCTCACGGCGTCGGGCTTCTAACACTCTCATTAGTAATTCCGTACTTACCTCCCTTGATGCACAATGTACTATTTTGCGCACTAGTTCAATGATATTATATATCATTGCACTAGTTAGGAAAAATATAATTTCGATCCTGCCCTGAACGATCAAAAAGTTTGAAAGAAAACATATGATAGCTATGGACCCGACGTTTCAAACACTATAATTTCAAAGAATTGCTCTCTGCTCCATATCGTTTTAATACGTTCATAGAAACTGTTTCACGTCAGTTCTCACATAGTCCATAAATTTGTAAACATCAATCAAATCCGGACATGGGCAGTCAACGTAAGTCGTATTCCGTTAAGACCGTTTTGATTTAGTTCACCCCCGACGCGCCGCTAGTGAGCACGTTCCGTGTTATTTTTAAAACAAATAGATCGGAAACAAATCGTAACAATTTGAAAAGATCGTTTTGTTAAGGAACGCTCTATGGCAGCAACAATCAAAACAAAATCGTTACAAAATTTAAATACGCTCTAAAAAAATTTTGAGCGGAACTTTCGAATTACACTGTTTTAAAATATAAACATAAAGAAACTATCTAACTATCGTAATTTATACTGTCGTATTGTATCAAAATATATAGAAAAAAATACTGAGTTAGAAGCAAAACATCAACTCGTAACATTCGAAATACAAGCAAAATACTTAAAGCATGTGAAGAATAAAATTACAACCAATTTTTTTTTAGTTTGAGTCTTGTGGACAGGCGAAAGCATTAAGCGATACTGCCTTTACAACCCTAAAACGATTACCCTAATTTTTTTTAATAAAACCGTACACACATGAAATGGAAGTGGACCGCATTCTATACATCTTCGGCAGTTTTACCCGTAAGAAGGACAAGCGTAAGTCGCTGGAGCAGTCGTCGATCAGCGCGGGAAACAGCCCTCTGAGGAGGCCTCACAGCATCGCTCCGAGGACTTCGGCTTATGAAGACAAAGATGTTAAGGTAAATATTGATTCAGGACTGTTACGGTTAAAGGAACCGTGCTAATAGTGTAGGCGTCTGATAGTAATGCCTGTCCATATATCTCTCGTGCTTTCACCTTCTGAACTGATTTTCATACACAAACATACAGGGTGGTATTTGGGTCGTAGAGCAAGACTGAACACGGGTTTCTTGGTTGTCTCATTAGTGGAAGTTGCTCAGCGTGACCGTCCCTAGGTACTCTGTTCACTCTTGCTCGACGGCCCAGACGCCACCCTGTAGAGCCAAGAATTACACAGACGAGAACAGAGACGCAGAGAGAATTACGAGTATGTTATGTCCTATCCTTCTTTTGCATATACTTACTTACCTACAGTAGATTCAGATTTAGATTTTAGATTTATTTATTTCATGAAATAAATTACAATATAAATTAGTACAAAATAATGTCAAATAAAGGCATAAAAGTCATGATAATTTTATATAAGCGGTGCGTTTACCGCTAAGAAGCGTTTGACCTCTTATAAGTTTTATAGAAAGTAAGTTTTTTCTAAAAATCTAAATATTATAACTAAGCTCTGAAATGGAATTCGAGATCAAAAATGTAAACAATCTATGACAATGACATGACATTATAAAGTCAATGTTAAAGTGACTTTCCAGGGGTATAAAACTTTTTATTTTTTTAACACCTTTATAAATTAACGTCACATTTTGAGATGGGTTATTTATTTTATTTTATTTATTTGCATACTTACAAACAACACAATGCGAACGAACAATGCTTGATGTTTAAGTGTAGATACGCGAAAGTCAAAGTATGTTCGATACACAAGTATCATAATCATTAACATATTTTTCGACATGACTATAAAAAAACATACGGCTGAGTGTCCACGGTTCCTGATTACAAAAATAATACCTAGAAAATTTGCTAGAATGATGTAAATAATCAACATCATCAATATCGTGTTACTTTAATCTTTAGTATAGTCGGGGAAGGAATTCCAGTCTTTATCTATAGTTACAATCGAATCCATTTCTATTAAAAAATTAAAATGATTTATTTGTAGGTAAAAATACTAAAATCTGTATTCGTGTACATTGTAATGCTAAATTTTAGGAGTTTTTATGAATTCATAATTTGGAGCACCATCTCGTTATGATTTTTTTCAGTACATTGTTATGACTGCGAACCAAATGTTTAAAACTTCTTAGCATTGCCAGTAGTATAAATTAAACACCCTACATTTTATTAAAACTGGAGAAATATATCATTAGAAAAATCATGTATGATATTAAAAATTAGTAAAATATTTAAAAACTATAAGTACCGCCAGTGACTGTAAATGCGCATTTTTTAAAAGTATTCCAATGATTTTTAGATTACCCACCTCACGCGATTATTTTTTTGTGGCGGTATCCCATTTGTTTACATTTTTGATCTACAATTCGATTTCAGATCTTAAGTAAGTTTTTTCTAAAACTTATAAATAGGTTCTATGAATATAAACTTAAGCTCAAAAACTACAATTCCCCTAAAGGCAGTGACACAACAATTGCTTTTCTGCAGGAAAGGAAGAGACACGAAATAAAACAATGGAACTGCGGTCTATGCCGCAAAGAGTTAGCAGAGCCGCGGCTCCTGGCCTGTCTTCACAGCTTTTGTACCCGCTGCCTGCAAGGACTGCCTCAAGAGGGAGAAGCGGAGGGATGGAGCGAGATAGACGCAGGTAGATACATAATCTAGCTCTTTCCACCACAGTAAAATAAGTGCAAACCATGGTGCCAATAGCTAGAAGCTTCTAGACTGTTTTTGTGTAACTTGAACTTGAACTGTTTTAAAGCTTCTACAAATACAAGGTCTGCCACGGGAGCCGCAGTTTCAGTGATAGACGCAGGTAGCTGCATAATCTAGTTCTGTCTACGACAGTGAAACAAATGCAAGCTATTCCGGATGTAGCTAGAACTTGCTGGAAGCTTCTAGATTGTCTTCAAAGCTTTTGCACCCGCTGCCTGCAAGGTCTGCCTCAGGAGGGCGAAGCGGAGGGCTGGAGCGAGATAGAGATACATAATCTAGCTCTTTCTAGCACAATAAAACAAATGCAAGCCATGTTGCCGGTAGCTAGAAGCGAGGTTCTACATGCACTCTGCCTGCAAGGTCTGCTTCAGGAGGGCGAAACAGAGGGCGAGATATACGCAGGTAGCTGCATAATTTAATTATTTCTACTATAGTAAAATAAATGCACGCTATGCCGGATTTTGCCACACAAAGAGAAAATATTAAACTAAACAATCCCGAAAACCTTATCTCTACATAGGTAGTCAGTATAAATCAAAGTCGCTGTCGCTACCTATGTATGCTTAAATCTTAAGATTTAGAAAGAAAACTATGCAAACGGATAACGAAGGGGTTTCTTCAATGAATAGAGTGAGAGTGATAAGAGGAAGGTTTTAATATCAGTATTGTACTCATTCTAAGCCAGGAAGGGTCGCTACTGTCGCAGTAGGCTTTAATTATTATGAAATTGACATTTTTTTATAATAAACTGTTGATTTCATAAGCATAAATAAAATTATAAAATAAAATAGTCTACTTACCCTCAACGAGCACATGATCTCGTGTTACAGTTACTGCCTATACAGTTTTATTATCTCCTCCATTAGAATAGATGATATCGACTCTACAAATATTCTTAAAATGAGATGTCTTATAGAATCTACAAGCAAATTTTCTAGAACACGATCCTAATTTATAATACTTTTTCAAAACAACGAAACCACCAATTCTAAGACCATTAACAATTTTAACTCTTTCCAACCACAACCAACCAAGATAGACCCCTTTCGTAACTGTATCACTATAGCTACAGTTGTGAAATGAAGCTATTTAATAGTTCACATTGAGCTGGTAATGTTATAATGATAATAAAGATGCTTATAGCAGTGACCAGCACATCTGGAGCGGCTATTAAATTATTACGAGCTATCAGAATACAATGAAAGCTGAGTCGAGTGTTTTTAAATATAGTCGATTAATGATTGATCAGTAACCCTTTTACTTCATGTAATAGCTTTCCATCCTAGCAATGTATATATCCTCGTAAGGCGTACAGGTCCATGGTCTTATTAGCTACCTACTTATTGAGCAATTCTTTTTATTTTTGCCACTAAAATGAAATATGAAATTTTAGGTAAATTATATACTATTTCTACTCAGAATCACAAGCCGATTCCATTTCCGTCGAAAAAAAAAGTGTCCCATGATTTTTTTTCCTATTGTGTTACTATTTTCCATACACCTTCTATGGCGGTAACACAAGAGGATATTCGAAATATGTATGAAATTTTTGGGACACTTTTTTTTGCCATTTTTTTAGTGGCAATAATAGAAAGAATTGCTCTATTAACAACTAACAAATTTAAATTCTATTCAATTACCTAATTAGAATGCAGCTTAATTTGTCTTGTCTCATATTTTCTGACAAACTAAAATCAACTTTATTCACTGCCGGGCAGTCAGGTGTAAAAATTGCAATGACAAATTCTGGATATTTCTCTTGTATGGCCTACGAGTCTAAAATTATTATAAGTAAGGGGTTATGGGCCTATGCCACTTCGACCTAAATACGACCCAACGATATTTAGGATAACCCATAGGGCATCGTCCTAATGGTCGTCTGAAGTTCTTTTGACTGCGTGATCCTTCGGAGGCGGCCAAGCCAGTGGAGACGATGTGCCTTGATCTCCTCTAATAACTTTCGGCTCGGCTATAAGCAAAGGCGGATTAACCTTAAAGCAGAAGTAGCATATACTACTGGCCCGGCACACTGGTGAGCCCCGCGCTTTAATCCTAAAAAAACTATTTATTGAAAAAAAAAATCCTAATTCCCACAGATTGATCAACAATGACCATAGATATATGAAAGAGAGAGATTTGTAACGAAGCGAAATTGTAATGAGTCTCGGTGTCTCCGAGGTCGGGCCTTTGCCACGCTGTGATTGGCTAAAGCGCTACCACATGATGCGGCACTAGAGAGGAGGCTACGTCGATAAAATTATTATCCATAGATATTTGATAAGGCCGGAATATTAAGAAAAACATTAAAATCGATATATCATTTAATAAGAAATAAATACAGATTAAAATATCGCATTGGACGATGTATCTAATCTTTATAAACATTATGTTATCCGTCGCGCCCTTGTTAGCGCGAAAATACCGGCCGTCCTAGAGCCCAACGGTCTGGCCAGGGACGACGGCAAGAGGCCTGACGGAATGACGCTGGTGCCCTGGAGCATGGGTCGGCCGCTAGGTTGGGACGCTACCTGCGTTGACACTCTGGCGCCGTCCCATGTTTCGGTCACCGGCGTTGCTGCTGGCGCCGCGGCATCATTAGCCGAAAGTCTCAAGCGCCGCAAATATGCTGCTTTAGGAACCAGCTACATATTTGCGGCGTTTGGTGTGGAGACCTTGGGGCCAAGTGCACGTGGACTTTTTAAAGGTCTAGCGGCTCGCCTAAGAGAGACCTCAGGCGACCAGAGGGCTGGCCAGTACCTGGCACAGCGTTTAAGTATAGCTATACAACGGGGGAATGCGGCCAGCCTTCTGGGTACCTTGCCCACTGACGGCGATTTAGGCCATTTTTTTATTTATAGGTAGTTAAGTCCTTATATTGTTTGTTTTCATTTTATGTCGTTTAATAATAAATTAGAAAACTTTTTTCTTACTTTCGTGTCGGATCTGGTTTGTAAATAATAAACTTACAAAATGTCAATTATAAACATATATTTGAATATGAACAAAGCAATTTATTAACGACATTATCTTAATTGTGGCTGGGAATCACATAAACAAATAATTATTTAGACGGTTGTACCCTTAATAAATATAATGTTATCAGCCCTTTTCCCGATGGTCCCATATTTAAATAAAACAATTTCAACCTTTGACAACGGTTATTGTAAAAGGCTCAAAATAATATAATACGAGATATAATCTATATATATTGTTTTACCTTTATGAAGATAAGATATTGATACAAAGGTCAAAATATGAAAGAAAAATTGAATGTAATCAAATACATCAACAATTTATCGACCCTATTTGTCATCGGCACGGTCAGTCGTACCTCTAGTTCGCGGCCTGCTCGCAGCGGCCGTACCAAGAAATGACAGGACGGTTGTGAATATCGCTAGCAATTGGATACATTGCACGGTCACTTACCAAATTGCAACTTGCTTGCTATTCTAAGCCGTCAATGTAAAACGCACATACAATTTGTCACTGAATAGTTCAACCAATTGGTACGCCCAAGTAAAATCATTATGACATTTATGTCAGCGGTTTGTCGTTATATATTATTTGTAAAAATACGTGGTTTTGTCAACTAATAACTAAAAAAATCAATACTATCATGTGGTACGTGACTCAATAGTCCCTGAAATGTTTATTTACACTCCTATTTTTACAAGAAATAACGGCACAATTCGGCATTTTGCGGATATGTCCGAGCTCATCCTGCAGTCGCGGGTAAGTTGCGACTGGCTCATAGGACGCGCATCTGTCACGCTATAAAGGCCTATCGGCCATAACGCTGCGACATGTTCCATGCCACCGTTAGCTATCTATAATGATCTGTGACAATGACCTTTCACATTGTTTAACTTTCAAGAAAATTTAAAGAAACATCAGTGTATTTCATCATCTGCTGAAAATGCATCTTTTTTATAAGAATCTAAGTAAACCAGGGGCCCCGGTATAAAAAAGGGCCCCTGGATTTCAGCAATTTTTTCAATTCCCCAACTACCATTATCTCTTTTAACTGGTCTCCTGTTTCCTACACGCCTGGCCTACCTACTACCGCGAAAATCGAAATTCGTAAATTTCGAGGATTTTTCTCGACCACTTAAACGAAGGCGTCATTAGAGTGAGAGAGACAAATCCGTTACTAGAATTTGTAATATGGAAACATTTAAAAGATAGGTACATATAATTGTCCGAGACGCAAAGTATAGTGGAGGGGAGAACCGAAGCCTTACGCGGCGACCTAGCTTCCCGGGTTTAAATCGGATCAAGCACTGATCGATCTATGCCGTGAATACTATACTATACCTTTGACGTTCAAGTACATATATCGTCCTATTACTGCAAATACCAGCTATTTGCACAAATCAGGTTTTGGCAAAATCAATTTGTTTATCATGATTCATGATAATTAGATTCATTATCAAATAACGTAATACGTGCACATAGCTGGTATTTGCAGTAATAGGACAATATGCACTTGTACGAGTAGGTATATCTATATAACGCCAAGTTTCCCTGTGGTTAGGAGGTCCTCCTAACCTAGAGTAATGGCACTAATGGCATTCGTAAAATTAGTACTAATTCAAATCTTGGGATTAGTACTTGAGAGTTCCAGCAGCCCTACCTACTCCGAAATCCGAGGATTTGTCTCTGCTACTCTATACAGGTTGACTTCAAATTGGTGATACAAAATAATAAAACCTGAATCCATTATTGGTTTTGAACTACGTTTACTATGGGACCAAATATGAAAATACAAGAAAAGAATCGACGCTTCCATACATTTTGGTCAACTTATATTATCACATTTCTATGATAATATATGTATAATGAATGTTTAGTTGAAGTGACAGACATAAATCCTCGAAATTTGCGGATTTCGAAGCTCGCAATGGCGGCCAGTCTTCAAGCCTCGAAAAGGAGTGTTACCCACAATTCTAAAAGCATCACCGGAACCCCGGAACACAAATGCGAGTAAACGCGTCCAGAAATACCCGTCCGGGTGACACGCGTACATTGTAAACAAATAGAAAGTCCCGTTCATTTGTTTATGTTGCGGTTGCGTAACTCTGTAATGGATGTGTCCATAGGGAATTTATTTGTGTGAGGTCGCATTCGATCTGTAAGGCTCTGTGCACACTTGCGATTTACGAGCGGGTTTTCTATGGAAGCGAAATCGCCGCGAGGTCTCCGCGTGATGTTTTTGTATAGAAATCGCTTTAAAATCGCCCTAGTGAATCGCTAGTGTGATCAGGCCCTAAGTATGTTCAGGTGGCTAAAAAATAAAGGGCTTTCCCACTACCAGTGAGGTTTTGGTACTCAGAAGTGTTTGGTTTCAAAAGGGTCGTTAACATTTAGAAATTACACTAATAGGTACTAATTTGGTCCTGCTACTATTTACTGCTTGCATACTACCAATACTTCTGAAACTTGATCTAATTTCCGGTAAAATCCCTTCAGGGAGCTTATTTTGAGTGCCAAAACCTCAGTGACAACAGAAATGCAATTATTTTTTGGCCAACCTGTACCTGTATCCCTATTGGGTTCCACTAGTTAGCGCAACTAACTAATGAGTAATGCAAAATGGGCATTTTCGCGAGAAGAGATCCAAAAGCTTATTTTTCTGAAACTGGTAAATTTTTTGTTTTTCCTGCTCAGAATCACGAGCTCTTTCGATCCTACTAGAAGAAAAAAAGTGTCCCAAATTTTTGGTTCTATTACGTAACCGTTTTTCAAACACTTTGTACAGCGGTTACAAAGTGGAGAGCATGTAAAATGTATGAAAAATGTGGGACCATTTTTTTCTTGTACTATTTTTCTCCTAGATTGATAGAACTCGTTATTCTGAGTACAAAAAACATTACATTTACCTACCTTAAAAAAATTTTTTTTTTGGATCTCTTCTCGCGAAAATGCCCAAATGCCATAAATATGAAGTAGGTAGGTATATGTCCAGATTACTTTTCGAACTGGAAAGTGTTAAAGTTCTTAATAGCTAACCCCCTTTTTCATAAACGTCTGCTAACTTAACAAGCCGCTAATAATTGTTTGTCTTTTGCTCTTATGGACAAATTGTTAAGACCGAAAGGGACAAACAATTATTAGCGGCTTGTTAAGTTAGCAGACGTTTATGAATAAGGGGGTAAGTATCTATCTGTACAATTCGTAGAACGCAGATAACTTTGATACTTCCCTGATATTGTTATTGTAAACAAACTTCTAAGGAAGGTAAAACATTATGTAAACATTGTTTTAAGGCACTTATTATGTTAAGTTGATCAAAGAAATACAATGCTCCTGGGGGGTTTTACCATGACGTATCTACTAATGCGATTCAGTTTAGGTCGATAGAAAGGGACAGTGATATACGACCTCGTATAACCTTGTCCCCTTCTCTCGACCTAAACCGAGCCGCTTTAGTAAGTCATGGCTCAGAATGTCATGACATTTCGTTTCGGTTACCATGGTAACCCCTCTGAACGAATAATATAATGTTTAAGTAATGTTCAAAACTTCTGAAGGTAAAATCAAAACGCTTGCAGAACTACTTAAGTGTCCATCCGATTGTGTATCTGTTTTGTTCAGAGTTCCCACTGATTGCATGAGTCACCCCCTCTTCAGATCCTCTCTCATGGCTATATCTGATTGGAAAACACTTGTTGCAAATTGTACACGAATGCAATTTATGTTAATTAAGTTTGAGTTATTTTCGTTAGTGAGAGTGTAGCTAGAGGAAGGCATCGACCACATCTGCTGCTTCTGCATTATTGGTAATTGATGTTCGCTTATTGCCTCTTCATTCTCTTCCGATATATCAAATAAACAATGTTATGTAAAATGCAGACTGAAGAGCTGGCGACATTCTCGCACAACGCATCAGAAGGCCGAGTGTAGGTAATAACTTATAAAAAACGTCTTGATCGCGTTTACGTTTTCATCGACAATTTCATAGAAATGATGAATGCTTCTTCCCATAGATATGCAACAACACGCGCAATATGCGGTATTTATGAATTTACAGCCCTAAAAGGCAAATTTTATGTAGGTACCTGGGTGAATATCTGAGCGTTTCAACCGCCTAATTTTGGTGGCATAATTTTTTCTGAAGTTTCTATTCGTTGCAATCTGCTGCTTTGTCATTTGAAGGAAGCACGGTACCTTATACAAATTACGAAGTATAAAATTGGGACATGTAGAAATTTCGGCAAAAATGATTCCACCAAAATTAGGCGGTTGAAACGCTTAGATATTCACCCACCTACTGTTGCTGTACATAAGGTATAGTAAAGTGCAAAAATAAGTATCGAAAGAATCCGCTCCTAAATATTTTACGACATTCTTATTACACAGAATTAAAGTGCACTGGGACATAATATTTTTGAACATTATTGTGTACACCTTATTTTGTCTTTGGCTGTAGGTACTAGATTACTCTAATCGAATGGTAGCACATTAAATCCTTTTATTAGATACATACACAATCACACTGTTTTCGCGGATCACAGTGTGCATGTGCTGAAACTGACAAACTCAATTGAACGATGCAAATTCTATGCAAAGTTGCAAATGCAACCAAATGCAGTCGCAGTGCATTTTTTATCGCAACAACCCCATCTGCTCAACTTGCACTTCGACTTCCGCACTGACTCACGGAGTTGGCAACACCAGCGGATATGGAGCACCTAAATACGTTGACCTTCGCTGAATCACGGGCTATTAATACGCGGCTAAAATTGGCGACGATTGTGTCATTTGGATGAGAAATAATGCTGACTATGCTGAGCTAGGGAATTCGTATTCAAGGCCGTGATATTTTTGACTGCAAGCCGTGTGGTGACGGCAATAAGAATACATTTGTCACCACCCCAACTCCTCCTGCGGGTGTCGTAAGAGTCGACTAAGCGATTGAAGATTTATAAAAGATATTTGATAAAAGATTTATGATGGGAAGCAGCGTCATCATAGTGGACACATTACTGCGATCGCCAATCCGCTTGCCCAGCGTGGCGATTATGGGTATTTACCTCCTAATGCGTTTATACGCATAGTTAATAGGAGAGGCCTACGTCCAGCAGTGGACTATCATAGACTGATGATGATATTTCTGACTATTCTGAAAGGCTCGTTGCAACCACACGTGATGGAGTGATCATTACCCTGATCATTAAAACTTGTTTTGAAATAAAGTTTAGTGAACGGCTGACTTCGTCATCGACTCGATGGATGCCGTCTCCGCCGGAGCGAACTTCGGATTTCGTAGATGAGGCCTCTGTTCAGCAGTAGACATCTATGGTTGATTGGTTGACTACTATTGTTACCTTACTGAAGGGTCAAGAAAAAGAAACTGAAGGCATGCGTTCGTAATGCACTCCTAACCACTCGGCTTTCTTTCCGGGAAGCTATATAAGCGATGTTTTCCAGTAATCTGTCAAAATTTTGTTTCAGGTTCAATCCAGCAAGATCCTGGCTCATCTGGAGGATCCGCAGGCTCAGGATATGAAAGCGACCCACGACGCTCAGGATCCGATGCCAGTTGGGAACAGAAGCAGAGGAAGTACGGGATATTTACTAGAAGGGTGAGTTTAGGCGAGGGTCAGGTTCGAACTGGCAGGATCTGGGACTCACCTTACATTATCAGTCTATGTCAGTCCGCTGCTGGACGTAGGCCTCTAATTAACTATGCGTATAGAGGCATTAGGAGGTAAATTACCATAATCGCCACAATGGGCAAGCGGATAGGCGATCGCAGTAATGTGTCCACTACGAGTATGATGATTGATGACGCTGCTGCTAATCATGAAACTTCTGACACTTCCTAAGTCGGCTCTTACGACACCCTTGGGGTGGTGACTGTGTGTGTGTTATTGTAATTAGGAACAGAACCAGATACGGGATATTTAGGTAGGTACTAGAAGGGTAAGCAGCCAGTGTCAGAAGCTCAAGAGAAGGATCTGGAAAGGACATTCAGCAGGCTCGATTCGATGCTAGTCGGGAACAGAAGCAAAGGATTACCTAAGGTATATTTACTAGAGGGGCGAGTACCGCGAGTAATCTTAAGCGTCAGGTTCAATCAGGTTCATGATATAAATATAAATATAAATATCTTGGGACATCTTACACAAATCAACCTAGTCCCACGGTAAGCTCAATTAAGGCTTGTGATATGGGTACCAGGCGACGATATATACACCGTGATTTCTAATAACCCGAAAGATTTTAACAGTGTGTTCCTGACCACATTTAGAAACTATAATGTCGTATAAACTTTTCTGAATATCGCCTAGTTTCAGAGTTATTACCAATAAAAAAAAAACATATTTTCTAATTGTAACTCGGTACAAAAGGTCTTTGTAACGGCGTTGGTGCCATTATGGAGAATAGTCTCACTAACCTCATTAATAGATGTCGAAAAGTGAGAAATAAAACCTTTTAAAAATGAGGTTTTTGTAAAAAAAAACCTTAATTCTCATTGTAAGTGCTAGTTTCATGAATAACTTTTACTTTGTATGTTAAAATACATTCAAAAATTAAATAACAATAAAAAAAAATTAAAAAAAAAAATTTTTTTTTCGCCAAAAATGACAAAAGTCATATAATATTTTTTGTTTGTTTTTACACCAAAAATGCGTGGTTAAAATCTTTCGGGTTATTAGAGATCACGGTGTATAATAGATAGATACATATAGATACTTAAATACATAGACAGCCATGACCAAGGAACAAACATTTGTGATAAATAAATACACAAATAATGCCCTCGCCGGGATTCGAACCCGGAACCTCCAGCTTCGTAGGCAGGGTCACTACCAACTAGGCTACGGAGGCTGACTGAACTGAACGTCTACGTCTATTAGAAGAAGCAGATAAAGGATTGTGAGGGGAATCCAGTGCCTATGGTACTGAGAGTAGTCACCCAAGCTTATTTTCAATAGTCGGCGGGGGTGAGCTGTTTGCCTACTAATTTGCGTCAGCATAAAAACTGCTGGTCCTCACAGATTATGCCTTATTATAGGTATTGAATATGCTGCGTCAACTACAGTTATTATGTTACTTATGAGTCAAGTTATGAGGGAAATTGCAAGGTTAATGTATCGTCGAATATAAATACATTAAAGCGGAAATAACAGATTTTTGGCTATTCGTCTCATAATCTCGTTATACTTCGTCACCCGTCGAATGAAGATACATCGGCGTTAGGAGCTAAATAAATATAGCTTATGAGAAAATTGAGACACATAAAAATATCACGACTAACAAGGCTAATCTTATCTTACATCTTTCAGATATCAGGCAAGAGCGTCCAGCTGATCATCTGCCCGACATGTGCCCAAGAAACCCAGCTGCCTTTAGGCGGAGTGTCGGCGTTGCCTCTAAACTATGTGCTGCTTCGCAAGCTAGCAGGCGACAGCCGAGCCAGCGTGCTGTGTGACCTGTGCAACTGTGACAATAAGGTACATTATACAACACACCTTAGCTTATATCCTCCAGATATCAGACAAGAGCATTCAACTAATAATCTGCATGCCACGCGCCTCGGAAACCCAGCTGCCTTTAGGCGGGGTGTCGGCGTTGCCTCTCATCTATGTGCTGCTTTGCAAGCCAGCAGGCGACAGCGGAGCCAGCGTACTGTGTGACCTGTGCAACTGTGACAATAAGGTACATTATATAGCAAACCTTAGCTTATTATCCTCTAGATATCAGACAAGAGCGTTCAGCCAATTATCTGCCCGACATGTGCCCAAGAAACCCAGCTGCATTTAGGCGGGGTGTCGGCGTTGCCTCTAAACTATGTGCTGCTTCGCAAGCTACCAGGCAACAGCCGAGCCAGTCTGCTGTGTGACCTGTGCAACTGTGACATTAAGGTACATTATACAGCACACCTTATCTCATATCCTCCAGATATCAGACAAGAGCATTCAACTAATAATCTGCATGCCACGCGCCTTGGAAACCCAGCTGCCTTTAGGCGGGGTGTCGGCGCTGCCGCTAAACTATGTGCTGCTTCGCAAGCTAGCAGGCGACAGCCGAGCCTGTCTGCTGTGTGACCGTGCAACTGTGACAATAAGGTACATTATACAGCACACCTTATTTCATATCCTCCAGATATCAGACAAGAGCATTCAACTAGTAATCTGCATGCCACGCGCCTTGGAAACCCAGCTGCCTTTAGGCGGGGTGTCGGCGTTACCTCTCAATTATGTGCTGCTTCGAAAGCTAGCAGGCGACAGCCGAGCCAGCGTGCTGTGTGACCTGTGCAACTGTGACAATAAGGTACATTATACAGCACACCTTATCTCATATCCTCCAGATATCAGACAAGAGCATTCAACTAATAATCTGCAAGCCACGCGCCTTGGAAACCCAGCTGCCTTTAGGCGGGGTGTCGGCGTTGCCTCTAAACTATGTGCTGCTTCGCAAGCTAGCAGGCGACAGCCGAGCCAGTGTGCTGTGTGACCTGTGCAACTGTGACAATAAGGTACATTATACAGCACACCTTATCTCATATCCTCCAGATATCAGACAAGAGCATTCAACTAATAATCTGCATGCCACGCGCTTTGGAAACCCAGCTGCCTTTAGGCGGGGTGTCGGCTTTGCCTCTCATCTGTGTGTTGCTTCGCAAGTTACCAGGTGACAGCCGAGCCAGTCTGCTGTGTGACCTGTGCAACTGTGACAATAAGGTACATTATACAGCACACCTTAGCTTATATCCTCCAGATATCAGACAAGAGCATTCAACTAATAATCTGCAAGCCTTGGAAACCCAGCTGCCTTTAGGCGGGGTGTCGGCGTTGCCTCTCATCTATATGCTGCTTCGCAAGCTAGCAGGCGACAGCCGAGCCAGTGTGCTGTGTGACCTGTGCAACTGTGACAATAAGGTACATTATACAGCACACCTTATCTCATATCCTCCAGATATCAGACAAGAGCGTCCAGCCAATTATCTGCCCGACATGTGCCCAAGAAACCCAGCTGCCTTTAGGCGGAGTGTCGGCGTTGCCTCTAAACTATGTGCTGCTTCGCAAGCTAGCAGGCGACAGCCGAGCCAGCGTGCTGTGTGACCTGTGCAACTGTGACAATAAGGTACATTATACACCACACCTTATCTTATATCCTCCAGATATCAGATAAGAGCATTCAACTAGTAATCTGCATGCCACGCGCCTTGGAAACCCAGCTGCCTTTAGGCGGGGTGTCGGCGTTGCCTCTCATCTATGTGCTGCTTCGCATGCAAGCTACCAGGTGACAGCCGAGCCTGTCTGCTGTGTGAGCTGTGCAACTGTGACTACTATAAGGTACATTACACAGCAAACCTTAGCCTTTATCCTCCAGATATCAGACAAGAGCGTTCAGCCAATTATCTGCCCGACATAATATGGATATAACTCAAAATTTTATTACATGAATAATTAAACGAATAATTTCTTGAAATTTGATTTCGATGCTTTGAGGTGACTATTTACAAAGGTTTTCATAGTTACTGGTACAAATATGTAATTTCCTGAAAATGATTAAATGATTAATTTTTCAATCAACTTTGGACTCATGCCTATTGTCCATATTATTGCGAGCAATGACGCACATTTGTCCGATCTCTGATAATTGTAGACAATGAGATCGCGATATATTTCGTATCTATAGGTAGGTTTCTACTTCAGTCAAAAGTGAATGAAAAGATTAATTGTTGATAACATCTTCTGGGCTCCTTTTTTAACCACGCTGTATATTTTTTCTACCCACTTATTCCCTAAGTTCTTTTCACCCCAAGATCCCCAAGGTTAAGATTCGAGATTCATACTCATAGATGTTTATCCCATATTATTTTTGGTATAATTACAAAATAAATTACATTAAATTAGTTTGTCACAATTTACTTCTATCCTCAAAGAAGTTTATTTTAAGAAACAACACATGTGTTGTCAACTCATGCGCTACAATTCGGTTCGATTCCGATACAAGTGATTACCGAAAAGACCACATTTGTTACGATATGCTACATTGCATTTGGTTTCTTCGGAATGTGTAGAAATATTTGAATTAATTGTGGGAATCTATTTAAAGAACTTATTACATTCTGGCTCATCTTTTATAATTATAATATAGAAGTGTACGTCGAGAATAGAGCAAGACAACTACATAAATACCTATTCATTCCAAGTTACAAAGCAATGAATTTAAAAAAAAGCAGTTATTTTTGATGAAACAGATAGAAGAACGTGAAATTTCGTATTTTACTAACACTACTAATGGCTACTTGCACCCATCAATGGATTAAATTAATAAATACAGAGTTATTTAATCCCGAGTTAACTCTTCAATATTATAACCCCTGCGACCATATATAACATGGACGTCTAACGCCAGCTCAAAAATGCCCCCAAAACCAATTGTTCAATTGTGCCAAGATGGGCAGGACATAGCGCTTTTCGTGACACCGCGCATATTTCGGCGCAACATCTTTGACAAATGTTTATTGAATATCACCAATCAAAACTTTGATGGACCAATCACAACTATTTTTAAATGGCGGTTTAAGTTTTTATAAGTTGACATTCAACTTCATTGCCGTGATGCATTGGTCGGGGGGTGACACTTGTCAACTAAAATTCAGGACCGTTTTTGAATGGCAATTTAGTATCGCGCGCGGCTTCCATGTTTTATTTGTTCGTAGTATAACCCCAATATTCTGTTGCACCATGAAAAATTAACTCTATATTAGTTAATCTGACAGTTTTAAATAGGCGACATTGTAACTTTTTCATTCCGTTCTATAAACCAGCTAAATACGAAAACACGAGCGATGAATGGAAATATATGCCAATCTCTTTTACACTACAATGTTAGGTATAAGTATCTCTTTCTTTAAAACATCATAAGATGACATTTGTTTTTAGATTGTCAGGCAAAAGGTGTGGTAATATTAGAACACATTGTGGTAGCATTGTAATCAAAAAGAAGTTTTATGACGAGTTACGTCGAAAAACTTATTTCGAAAAAGGGTTAATTATCTCTGGAACCAAGCCGAATCCAGGAAATTTTATATAACATTAAATAGTCTAAATATGCTCCGGAATTCAGCATAAAAATTTTTCGGAATGCTCACGAGCACCGTGTAAAAGTATGTTTATCGTCGCCTAGTAGGTACGACTTATGCGGCAAAAAGTGTCGCGCAGCGAAAGGCTTATACAGCCATAAGCGCAGCTGTACGATGCGTAAAAATAATAACTAACACAGCGTTGTAACAATCATCCGTCAGGAATGCTGTGGTCATTGATGATATGATGATGAGTACCCATAGTACAAGCTTTGCTTATTTTGGGGCTAGGTTAATCTGTGTGAAATTGCCCCCGGAATATTTTATTGGTTTAGACTGACGGTCGCATGAAATTTCGGATAGCACATTTCCAAGCCCTTCGATATCTTGCCTAATGAGAATGCTTCTTTATTAAATGACGTAATTGTTTACCAGGCCCAAAGCCGCTGTGACCAATGCCTCGTCAGTGTCTGCGAGTCTTGTGGCGAAGCTCACAGCCGCCAGAAGACCACGGCGCGGCATTCGCTGCAGCCGCTGCATTCACCAGCCACACTGTGCAGCCAGCATAATTCAGAGCTCTGCGTTTATTGTGCAACTTGCCAGCAGGTAAGAAATACCAGGAGACAAACGCAGACCCTCAACTAAAAGGCAATCCCTTAAACTTACGAGCTAGTTAGTCGACCATCTGAGTAAACAGCAGTAGGTAGGTATCTACTCGTACCTACGCTTGACTAACTTAGAAGAGTTAAAAGTACATAGACAAAATCGAGCATTCTCTACCTGCCAGTTACGGACTGATTATTGAACAAGAACTTACCCAAGAAGTTATGCCATGCACCATGTAAATTTGTCGAACTCGTTTAAAACGAATTATGTAAATAGCAATGTGCATTCAACATTCGTTTACGTTTTCCCTTGTCTTGTATTCCGTGCACCAGTAGGTACAAAACGAAAAAAATTATACAAATCTAAAAATTTGCATTGTTTCATAATTACGCACTTTCAGAACAGAATCTTGACCTTGCTTAGGTTAGGTATTTAAAACTTACTTAAAACCTTCGAAAAACATTATTAAGACAACAAATGCTCTTGAAAGTCAGCCATATTTTATTTTTTTTTCGTTTTCTCCTGGTGCACGGAAGTCGGAATAAATCTTTAGAAGTACTTAATAAAGAATTTGTAAATCAGAAAACGGGAAATGTAACCGTGCACGACCAGGATCACGTTTTATAAAGTTACATATTACAATTTCGCTGTTTGCCTCTCTAACGCACGCACATATTGGCTAGAACGAGAGGCAAATAGCGAAATTGTAAATTGTAACTTTATAAAACGCGCCCCAGACAGGTCTCCCCGATTTCATGTTCAGAATGGTACCCTCCAGTATCCAATAGTTACCCAACTCTGTCTTCAGGTGGTCTGCCGCGACTGCTGCCTGATCTCGCACTCGGGCCACGCGCTGGCCAACGCGGCGCGCGCGGCGGCGGAGCGCGCGAGGCTTCTCCGCGACGCGGCCGAGCGCGCGCGCCTCGTGCCCGAGAATGTGGAGCTCGCAGCTAGAGTGCTGAGCCAGCAGGCGCGTCAAGTCGACGTGAGTGTTACCAGGGTGTCTTTTTTTTTTCATATTAGGTAGACGTTTGGCCGTGTGGTGACGGCAGAAATAATACATTTGTCACCACCCCAACTCCTCCTGCGGGTGTCGTAAGAGTCGACTAAGGGATTGAAGTGTCACTGACCATATTTGATTAAAGATTGATGATGGGCAGCAGCGTCATCATAGTGGACAAATTACTGCGATCGCCAATCCGCTTGCCCAGCGTTGCGATTATGGGTATTTACCTCCTAATGCGTCTATACGCATAGTTAATAGGAGAGGCCTCCGTCCAGCAGTGGACTATCATAGGCTGATGATGAGACGTTTGACCACGATCATACCTGCTGGTAAGTGATGATACAGTCTACGGTGGAGCACGTTTACCTATGAAATACCTATTCACTCTTGCCTTGAAGATATTCAGATTGCACACATGTAGAAACACAGTTTCGGGCAAGGCATTCCACTCTTTGGCAGTTCGCATAAGGAAAGTCGAAGCGAAACGCTTCGTGTGTATTTTTGGAATATCTACCATGAAGCGATGCCGGAGTGCCGATTGTCTGGTAGTCCGATGGTACTCCGCGTTTGCGCCTAGTGACGTGCCGTTCCCGATTTACCAAAAACGGTATGGGGAATATTTCTAAATGGTAACTTCATCATCATATCAGCAGCCGAAAGACGTCCATTGCTGAACATAGGCCCCAAAAGATGGCCACAATGACCGTTCCTGCGACATCGGATTAGAAACGAGATTATTTTGCATGCCAAAACCTCACTGACAATGGAAATACACTTATTTTTCACCCCCCTGTATATCGTCGCTTTTAGTACCCACATCACAAGCCTTAATTGAACTTACCGTGGGACTATGTCGATTTATGCAAGAATGTTCAGCTAGCCTAGCCAAAATGCCATTCTGTTGCGTGCGTGCGCGCTAATAGGAAGCAGTCGTGTTATCTTTAGTCTGACAGAAAAAAAACCAAAAGTGCATAAATTGTGAACATTTTGTTTATCAAAGTATCACAGCCGTTAGTGTAATATGTGACCCGTACTACGTGAAATAAATCTATACGAAATTTGAACAATGAAGTGAAAAAATAGTGAAAAAACAATCAGTTATCGTCGTTATCCAACTTAAATTTCACACACACATAGACAATCGCTTCTCCGAACGTTTCGTGTTTTATAATCCACGGTTACTTCGGTAAAGCTCGGCAGCCAATCAGAGGCAAGGCTGATTTGTGCAGCTAGCGATAGCAAATTTCGTGCTCGCGACGACGGTTTATATGGCGCAGTGGTAAAACGTGCGCTTTCAACGAAGTAGTGACCAAGATCAAATCTTGACTGTGGCAATAAATAATTATTTTGTTTTTTTTTTTTTTGTTTTATGTACGACGTAATATTGAACATTATGTCAGCTGAAGATAATATCACAATCAGGAGAAATAATTACAATCATAATTTATCTGATAGCGTAGTTTTTGAATGTAAATATGCGAACAACTCCAGCCGGAATAGCCTACCAGAGATTTCTGAATGCAATTCTTCTGTGTTAAGTGACCTTAAAGTGGAAGTGACAAGATTACGCAGTGAACTGGATATAGCAAATGAGGAGATCTG